>JAQQZZ010131608.1:0-13747 GCA_030265115.1 Mopalia vespertina | reverse complement strand
CACCCCATACCCAACTTGTTATCGATAACCCACCCCATACCCAACTTGTTATCGATAACCCACCCCATACCCAACTTAGGATCAATATCCCACCCCAGTCCTAACTTTTTATCGATAGTAAACAGTGAATATTTTAACCCTGAATTTGATAATTGTCACTTTCATTCAACTTACCCCAAACATTTAACGTGTATTCCTTTTCGTCTTGTCCAGCTTCGTTAGTTGCTATGCACGTATATCTTCCTGTATCAGTTAATTTTGCTTGCACCACACGTAGCTGTCGACCATTTCCAACTAACTGAATATGAGGCTCTCGCTCAAAGTACACTGGTTGACCATTCCGTAGCCAAGTAATCTGAGGTTCGGGAGTTCCGGTTGCCGGGCAATTGAGTACACTTGATTGGTTCACAATGACATTAGGATTAGTGTCAACATCATAGTCAGAGATTTTGGGGGGAACTGAAATCAAAACATTTGAAGTATATAACAGGTTTTTTTTAATTTACCAATTTCAATTACAAAATCTGAAAAACAATTCCAACATAAAAAAAAATGCAATAACATAAACCGTAGTTAGGGCAGTGATTTCAGTAGAATAGAAACCATAATAGAAAAATAGAAAAGTATACATTAACAGGGTATAAAAATTAATAGTGTAGCTCAATTTGGAACAAAAGGATCATGTACATTGGCAACCATTCATATTGAAATTGGTTCCTTAAAGTGTTAATATTGTCACTAATTTTTAAATCATTTGATACGCTATCCTAGATTATAAACTGTTAAAAAAAAGGGCTAAGTAAAACATAACGGTTTTGTAATTTTTATGTTAACAACAAGTATAAATAACATCAATAAATCGAAAGCAACAAGGCTTATTTAAAAAAAATTGACAAAGATCAATTGACAAAAAATATGACAAATTAATCCAATACAACACTTCAAAAGTCCCAAATTAAAACTTTTCTTGCATGGATTTAAATTTGTGTTGAAATCTAATATCTGAAATGATAAAAAGTGTTTTCCATCATCATACCTAATACTTTAAGATTGAAATCCAGTTCTGCCTGGCCAGCTTCATTGACGGCTCGGCAAGTGTAGCGCCCAGTGTCCGTGACTTGAGCTCCTCTTAGTTCCAACTGGCGCCCGTCAAAAAGTTGGCGTACATGTGGATGTGATTCTTCAGTGATTGGTCGGCGATCTTTCATCCACTCGACCAGTGGAGGTGGAACACCCGACGCTGGACAGTCAATAACCACAGTCTCATTGGCTATCACTGTCGGGTTCAAGTTTGTGAATGTGCGGTCGATACGAGATGGTACTGTGGAAAAGTAAAAAAGCATGAGTAGATGTATTAAGGTGGGGTTCAGGTTTGTGAACATGCCGTCGATACGGGATTGTACTGTGGAAAAGTAAAAAAAACATGAGTCCATATATAAGTCATAGTGAAAAACAACTAACTTGTGGTTCGGCGGTTTACTTGAAGTTGTGCTTAAAATAACTTCACTAACTCGTTCATAAACAATGACCATTATCATTTCAGATTAATCAAGTATTTCTTTATACGTTGAGTTGAGTATTTAATATTGTACTCTAGGACATTTAAATTCTTTTATTCTCTCAAAAAGCCACCAGGTGGCACCAGAGGTAACTGACAATTTAGTTCAAACATTTCAAACAATAGCTAACACTAACACAGCCATAAAATGTGAAGCGTTTTTACAAAGTTGGAAAGTAAATCGTCCACGTGTGCTAGGTAAAACAGTCTTGCTAAACTAATACCTAACTGTCCTTAGCCAGAGGGCCTTTTTTAACTTATAAAACGGAGGTGTATTCCAACAATAATTGACACAAGCACAACTATTAAATGAGAAGTGTTTTGATAAAGCTTAAAGGTAAATTTCCTCTAATGTTAAGTAAGGACATCACTGCTACTCTCAACACAAACTGACCTTCGTCAGAGGGTGTCTCTATAATAGAATGATAGTTTGATACAGAAACAAACCTTACCAAAGACATCGAGCTCTATATCCAGCGAGTCTTCACCTGCCTTGTTTGTTACCAAACAGCTGTAGCCGGCAGCGTCTGTTAACTGAGCTGTGTTAATACGCAGTTGTCTCCCTTCCCCAAACAGTTCTATTCTGCCTCTACCTCCTGATGTGTCAAGAAGGCGACCATTTCGGTACCAGCGTATTGTGGGTGTGGGAGCCCCTCTGGCTGGACATCTCAATGTCGTAGTATGGTTGATAAGAACATTGGGATTTAAAGTTAATCCAGGTTTTTCAATCCAAGCCGGAACTGGAAGATAAATGTTTATGATGTCGTTGTTGTTAAGAATGACATGCGTGTGTCACTCTACTTATTTTCTTTGACAATAAAGCAAATTTTCATCATTTCAAAAGTTTTCGGGATGTACATGTACTGGCATGAGTACTGTCTACTATTGTTTCAGATATAAATTATATTTTAATTATTATTAAATGAATTTTTTTTTATGCAAAGCCATCATTATTTGTAAAAAAAAAGAAAAAGTTTTCACAATAAAAATGAACATGATTACATTGGAAATTGGGATTTACATTGAAGAAACTTTAGAACAAAAAATTAATATCCAAAACTCTATATTTTTTTATGACACTGGAGAATAAACAAAAACAAAATGAGTTGGAGGAATCTGCACAGCTGGCCTCTCAGCTTTCATACTACATAAGGCAGTCAATAAGTAAATAAACAAACAAACAAACCATCTATCTATTTTGGAGATAAAGACATTCAAACAGTAGATACATTACCTAAAACCTGAAGATCAAACACTTTTTCATTTTGCCCCGCACTGTTAATGGCACGACACGTGTACCTGGCTGCGTCTTCAGGTTTGGCATTCCGTAACTCAATGGTCCAGCCGCCATCTAAAAGCACATGCTTCTCATCGGACACTGTGATTGGTTCCTTGTTCCTATGCCATGTGACAGCTGGTCGAGGGATCCCAGAAGCAGGACAGTTTAGTCTAATGTTCTGATTTGATATTACCTCAGGCTGAGAAACAATGTCAGCTTCTTCAATACTTGGTGGCACTGTCAAATATTAGCGAAGTTTTAGTGATGATAAGTTTAACACAGTTTTTAAAATTATTTGACTTATATGACTTTTTGCTAGCCGAATGGGTGAAGGAGACGTCACTGACATCATTCTAAGACAGACTACAAAGACATCCCTCACAGATTAGCCCCTCCCAACAACCTGCTCACCCAATAGTACATGACAGAAACCCAGTATGTGACCCATGCATGGACAACCAGGCCTTTTTGTCTGATTAATTTTTGGCTTCTTACTCAATAGTATTTCACTTATTTGACAACATTTGTCCATGTTGAACTCTACCTTACTAAATACAGTGAAAAACTGAGAGGAAACCTCATAACAACCATCCCCACCAAGTAGCAGAAGTACGCTCCTTCATATACCCAGACCTGCCTACCGTAGAAGAAATTTATGTGTAAAAAAATTGTTGTTTAGTGAGTATTTTTGTACGATTTTGTGTATTTTTGTGTTACAGCATAGCACAGAATATTAATTTCTGAGTGTATTTTGATGGCTTTTTTTGTGTATTTCACATAAATTATGTGTACAAAATACTCCAGAATATACTGTGTAGGCAGTTCTGTATACCCTACATCACTGGGACAGTATATGTGTGATACAGGGTCAGCAGTCCAAACCGCTGCCAACTGAGCCACAACCCTGCACCCTGTTGTTTGAATATATGCGAACGAGAAAGAATAACAGCTCGATGGTCCAATAAACCCCTCACTGCATTGGAAATGGCACTTAAATACTGATATCAGTGGTTGAAGAAACCCCTCACCGCATTGGAAATTGCACATAAATACTGATATCAGTCGTTGAAGAAACACCTCACCGCATTGGAAATTGCACATAAATACTGATATCAGTGGTTGAAGAAACCCCTCACTGCATTGGAAATTGCACATAAATACTGATATCAGTGGTTGAAGAAACCCCTCACTGCATTAGAAATGGCACATAAATACTGATATCAGTGGTTGAAGAAACCCCTCACTGCATTAGAAATGGCACATAAATACTAATATCAGTGGTTGAAGAAACCCCTCACTGCATTAGAAATGGCACATAAATACTGATATCAGTGGTTGAAGAAACCACTCACTGCATTAGAAATGGCACATAAATACTGATATCAGTGGTTGAAGAAACCCCTCACTGCATTAGAAATAGCACATAAATACTGATATCAGTGGTTGAAGAAACCCCTTATTGCGTTGGAAATGGCACATAAATACTGATATCAGTGGTTGAAGAAACTCCTCACTGCATAGGAAAAGGCACATAAATACTGATATCAGTGGTTGCATTTGTTTGTTTGATTAGGGTTTAACGTAGTATGTAAGAGTACATCAGTTAAATGTTGATAGTCTGACAGACGTATTACTGTATCACAGGCCACGGTCACTTGACACATTGTACAGGGTTGATGCTGATTGACTAGGAAAAGCATTAAAGTCTACATCGAATATAAAAAGAAAAATCTACCAAAATGTCAGTAAGAAAAGAAATGCATATTTTACCCATGAGAGTTTGATTGACTGATTGAGGTTTTAAATCATACTCACCCATGACTGAAAGGTCAAAATCTTTCTTTGTTGATCCCGCAACATTTTTAGCAACACATGAAAATCTGGCCGTATCTGTGACTTTAGTGCTAAGGAGTTCAAGGCGACGACCTTCTGCATATGTTCTGATGTTTGGGTCAAGCGTTGGATTTATCGGGCGGCCATCTTTGAACCATGAGACCCTTGGGGGAGGTATTCCCGCGGCAGGGCAGTCGATAACTAAGGGGCGGGACACAATAACTGACATGTTTGTGGGTGAAGCAGAACTATCATCTATCTGTGGTGGTACTGTAGGAAAGAAAAAGTCATTATCAGGCAGAACAGATACCGGTGAAATCGTTAAAGTTCAAGAAAATCTGTTGATGTTATGAATCTTTGTCTAACAGCAATATGGAGAGAATTTGAGAAATTTTATTTTTGAATATTTCACAATTCATTGTCAGCTAAGCTACCTCTTGCTACATGGATTGATTTGATTGGGGTTAAATACCATACTTAAAGTTGTTTCCCCCATATGATGGGGTGCCAGCCCATTGGGTGAAGGAAATCACCACTGATGCCACTGGCAACAAAGAAAGACAAGAGGTAATACAGTCATCACAAACAGATCGTCTTCTTGATACACCTTAGCCACTAGCACCAGGGCAACTAGAAGCTCCTATATCACCAGGGCAACTGGAAGCTCCTCAGGCACCAGTGTAACTGGAAGCCCCTGTAACGTGGAGCCCTTTACTTGATAAGAATTTGACTATCAGTTTTCAAGTTTACAGCTAAAAAGCAATTTTGGATGGTGGCACCAGATGGCGCCACATGTAAATAGATAAAGCGTACATAGGCCAAACTCTAGCCCATGTGACATTGTGCCACATCAAATACTTTTGTTACCTTTGATAGGAAGCTGAATATCAGTTTTCAAGTTTTACTATTCAGAGAAATTTGTCACCGCATAGTGCCACCTGTAGGCGAGTATACACCAAATTAAAACCCACACTAAATCATTGTGTTTGTTTGTTTGAAAAACTTTGTAAAAAGTAATGCAATCCTATGTCACTGGTGAGAAAGACAAAACAAATGAATTTCCTGTTCCAGTGAAACAGGAAGCTCCTTCCTACGACTCGCTGCAAAACATGAATCAATAAGACAAAGAGTGCAATACATCACAACAATTGCGTAAACATGTTACCCCTTAACTCATGATAGCTCCTGGGCACATCTCACCAACCCCTGGTGGTTACCTATGAATTACCTTGTACTTCAAGGTCAAAGTTTTTGTTTGTTTCTCCGGCGAGGTTTGCAGCAACACACGTAAATCGAGAGGTGTCAGTAACCTCAGCTCTTAGAATCGTCAACTGCTGTCCTTCGTTTGAGATAATTACTCTATCAGCTAAGTCTGTGTTACCCAGAGGCTGTCCATTCTTAAACCATGTGATCAATGGAGGTGGGTCGGCAAGAACGGAACATTCCAAGGTCACGCTGTTATTAACAATCACTGTCGGTTTTTCTGCCTTGACAACATCACCATCAATCCCAAAGAACTTTGGCGGAACTACAATCATACATGTAACATTTATAGTTTAAAGATTCAATTTCAGGTCCTAAGTTTTGACACAACAGATCCTTGAAAGAATTCCACTTTTAATTCGGTTTATCCTTCAGAAGGTCCATATGACAAATATGTTGTGGTCAGGCACCTTATTGGGATTCAACTTTATGGGAATGTCTTTTTTTCAATCAAACTTATAACTTTTAATCAGTTAAATACCAGATAAATACCAAAATTTTATCTGAACAGAAAATTTATATTTCCAAATTTGCCATAAGATTGAATATAGATTATTTTTTACAAACTGTATTACTTTCCGTTTAAAGTGCAGCACAATCAATGGTTTCCTAATATGGAATGTAAACTATGTTTTCTTTTGGCTTGATGTTAAACTTTGTACTCAAATATATCCTTATATGGAAATAAGTTCTGAAGATAATAGGAAGTACAAGGCACCTAAAATTTTCAAGTCGATTATATTACTGGCATTGCCAGCAACATTTCTAGCCACGCATTTATAACGTCCAGTGTCCACTGCTTTAGCTCTTTCGATTTCTAGTGAGCCGTCGTCTAACAGGATCACTCCTATTTGGTTTCGATAAATTTCTTTGCCGTCTTTGTACCACGTTATGATTGGTTGAGGTGTGCCTTTTGCAGGACACGGCAAAATAACAGGATTGTTCTCAATGATGTCAGCATGTTTGGGGATACCATCTGGTAATTCAGGGGGTGCTGAAAGAAAAGTAATTAGGACTTACATTAATCAGAAATTTTTATTTTGACAATACATGTATCAATAATTAAGAAAAAGTCCAACACAAAATTATGCAGTATTCACTAACATAACTGAATAAACATGTAGATGCAGACAAAATCTAAAATTTGATAATTATTTTTTAAAAAAATTCCTAAATTCTTTAGTTTTGGTCACTCTATAAAAATAACTTGCCTGCTCAGCCAATGAAAGGGATTGCATTTCTATTGCCTTCATTTGGATACAAAATTAATAAATATATCTGTATAAAGCTTGTTAGAGTAATTAATATGCGAATAGTGAACCGAGCTGATAAAACCCTCTCGTTCCATATTGTGTGATATTTACCCCAAATTTTAGAATAATTTGGCCGTTCCAATGTGGAGCTATGGTGTTTAATGCAAATTTACTTGAAAAGCTCATTAAAGTAATTTATATGCATGTAGTGAGTTGAATTGATAATATCCCTCTCCTCCTATGTTGTGGGACATTTGCCCAAAATTTTAGGACCATCAGGCTATTCAATTTGGACATAGATGTACAAGGCTTAATGCAAATTGGACACCATTTCCTCTTAAACGGTATCACTTAATAAGCATAATTAATATGCACAGAATTCCATATAATTTTAATAATGGCAAACTGTGTGTTAAATTTCAGAGAAATTCCCTCAGTATATTTAATTACAGAAGCCTTTACATCGCTGACACTGACGTCAAGGGTAATACAACATACATGTAAACTCCCCTTACTTCATACATGCAAGGAAATTTGAAGCATGTAAAAAATTGCAAAATTTATTATAGAATTTTTTCCACTTTTTTTTAAATTTTCTCTTCCAAATACAAGGTATAAAACTTTGGCTTACTGTTTGGGATTTTTATGTATTTGGCATACAGTTATTTAGTTTTTTAACTCAGTGGGTGAAAGAAAATTCTTATTATGTCACTGGAACCTTCAACATACAAGTAGAGCACAGGGCACAAAAAAGAGCTCAATAAGATAAAAAGTTCAGATTTTGAGTGAAAGACACAACATTAAATCAGCTTTGCTTTTTCTTTCAGATCAGCGAGTATATGTACCAGGGAATGACTGCCTATACTCTACATATGTTTGTCTGACACGGGTGTATCATAATACCCATGTAACTTGTACGACATCCTCTTCTTGCCCGATCTTAAATAGGGTTAAAAACTGGAAAGAAATATGTTAAAAATTGACCCTGCTATAGCTGGAGCCCTTGTCTATCCAAGGTCCGAACTGGGACTCAAAATTGTGAAGTGTATGAAGGATGATCAACAGTATGATACCCTAATCACTGAGTGACAGAAGTGAGCCCGTAGCACTTTAGGCATTTCACTCATATTAAGTGTCCCCTTCCAAAAAGTCTCTATGTACCAAAGGCTTACCTCAGTGGAATATCACTCACACAATTCCACCATTTAATTTTGCATACAAAGTTCTGCAAAAGTTATGTCCCCTTAGGGTTAGTATACACCATACAGTTACCATATCAATGTTTGATTTAATTTTTTCTCAAATTAATTTGAATAACATCCCAATTTTAAAATAATCCCCTTTATAGGGTCACTACTGTTATGAAATGAGCTGTTTTTTATTAGACAATACAAAGCACAGTATTGTGTCCACAGTGGTTTCAACCAGTACAGAATTGATTGTAAGTTTTTCAAACTGCACTAAATTCAAATTTGCTGAGTAAGTTTAAAGAACATGGATAAAAGTTTTAGTTGACTACCTTGTACTGTCACGCGGATCTCTCTTGTGTCAGATCCAGCAGGGTTTGCCGCAGTACAAGTGTAAGAAGCGGAATCCGACAACACAGCAGAGTTTATTCGTAAACTTCCTGTTCCTTGGAAACTGTAGCCTCGGTCATCATCAAAAACGTTGATAATAACATTATCTTTCCTCCATGTCACAGAAGGCTGGGGGTCACCGGATGTCTCACAGTCAAGAATGACAGGCCTGGTTTCCAAGACAACCAAATTTGTACTTCCTGTTGATGTTATCTTTGGTGGTACTGAAAATATTTATTATAAACCAGTTTTATATTGAGATTCATTTTATTTGATTAGCACTGAATCCCACATTCAGCTATTCTAATTTATAAGATGTATCCAATAAACAAAACTCATTTAAATTCCACCACTTTGTTTTTGTTTTAAAGAGTATGAGGTCACAATTTCGGACCGTGTATACATAACACATAAAAACTGCCAAAGAGGACCATGCGACAAATACGTGGTCAACTTTTTCATTATTGGGATTTAAGCTCTTACTCAAGGGTATTTCATTTATATGACAGCGAATTGTCGACTTCTTACTCAGTCTTACTTAAATATGGTGGAAAACCGAGAGGGAAATGGACCATCCCAACGATAGCTCCTAAAGTCCCCTCGTTTGACTCCATATACCTGAAGTTGACTGGGAGACTTGAATCTGTGACGGGTATGTCAAAGGAGGATCCATATACCTAAAGTTGGCGGCTAGATTCAAAACTGTGATCCTCAAAGGGGGATCAGCCATAGCCATGTACGGACCCCATATAATTGAATGCCAACCAAAAATGTAATCAACACTGTACAAACAAGTTGAACCAGAATGCACTTCACTACATGTCCATACATGTCCACTGGTTCCTCTTATTATAAAAGTATTTCAAGGGCAATCGAGGCATCCTCTATATAATCCGAGTAGTAATAAATGTAACCATAATAACGACTGAATATTTCAGAGTATGACGTCTCGCACAAACTGATTGAAAAATGATAGCATCAGGGTGATTACAGGAAAACTCTTTACAAAATATTTATTTAGTGACTTTGATATTAGATCTACAGTGATTGAAAAGTGAACGTGTTAGAGGGTCTCTAGGGCTTGATTGTTATATTTATCTTTGTTAAATAAAGTGAAAACATGAAGGTGGTGTTTTGATGACATTGGTAAGAAAAGAGTATGACAATAAGTACAGCAATACCAAACCCTCGGCATGGTAATATGAACAGAAAGCCTGCTTACACTGCTTGAAATGACCAACACCTTACACAAAGTAAACAAAACATTGTAACAATTTTGTAATTTATCATACTAAAGCTCATTAGTATAAAACATTTAGAAATATTAGTATAAAAATTCATGGGAGAGGGGACAGCTTGGCATTCTAAAAAAGTTTTCGTTAGACAGAACCAGCAACAGGGGCCTTATTAACAATAAAAAAGAAAAAAAATATACTAAGATAAAAATAGATTTGGCACAGAAACATACTATTACTACCCAAGCTTTGAATACCTTGAACGAGGAGAGTGATGACTTTGCTGTTGTTACCAGCCACATTGGTCGCCAAACATTCATAGATTCCTTTGTCAGACACTTGAGCTCTCTGGATATGTAGACCTTCTTCAGTGAAATAAATATTTTCATTATCGCCTTCAAACGGTATAAAATTCTTCCGCCAGAAGACGGTCGGATCAGGTTTTCCGCTGACTTCGCACGGTAAAAGAGTTGAATCACCGGCAGTAAGAGTTATCTCCTCTTCTGGTGGCCCACTGATTACTGGTCCAACTGTGAAAGATATTTTTTAAAAAAACATGTTAAAGTTTTGCACAGTATCATCACAAGGGAAATAACTCTTTGAGACCAAGTGTTAAGTGGCAGTCAGATTCTATATGTAAAGGGCTGGGGACCATAAGTGTATCGTACTACAATGTAGCGCAATCAAAGCGCCCTGTCCATGAGGTGGGTAGAAGGTTTCCTCACGGTTTTCCAAAATATTATTTTTCCAAAGTACGGCAGTCAGAAAAGGATAATCTGCCATTATATGATTGAAATACCCTTGAGTATGATGTTAAACCACAATCAGAAACTAATCATAGTTTTTCTGAAAGCTTAATGACCAGCAGTTTTCCACAACTTAATCCAGTGCAGTCACACATTTTCCAAAATGTTGGTCAATTTTATTTAGTTACTGTATTGCAAGCAGATAAGAACAAAACTTAACGACATTGGTGGAAACTCTGACCAAAGGTCAGTGATCGGGTTTCGGAGCTCGTTATTAGACTGAGGCACGGAGATCGAGAACAACGGAGGGACATTGCTGCATGTTTGCTTAGTGTTTTATGTCATATTCACAGTTATTCCACTGAAATGCTCAGACTTCTTGACACATTACCAGCCTTGTATTTCTATCAAACATGCTATGTTGCCCAGTGTTTAATGGCAGACTTGAGGTTATTTCACTTGTGAGATAATGGCACATCTAACTTCTTGACAATTACCTCTTACAAACAACGATACTGCTTTCTTAACAGAACCGGCCACATTGGTCGCTGTACATTGATATCTGGCAGTGTCTTGCTCATCTGTTGAGAATATCTCCAGATTTCCATCTTGCGTGATGAAATAATGTGGATCTGTCATGGTGATTGATTGACCATCTTTTGTCCATGTTATAAGGGGCCTTGGCTCTCCGGAAACTCGACATGGTATCGTAATCGAGGCCCCTTGTATTACTGAAAAATCTGTCTGAAGATCATCTTCATTTTCATACAAAAGACTGGGGGGTACTGAAACAGAAAATAACAGTGCAATAAACTTTATTACAAAACAATTTAATCGAGTAAATATACTTGAAGAGTTTATTGATTAATTAACCGTAACTAGAGATTGATTGATTGATTGATTGAATGGTGTTTTATGCCATGCTCAATGATATTCCATTCATACGAAGGGGGTGTATTCCAACAGTAATTGACACAAGCATAATCATTAAATTTTAAGTATTTGATAAAGTTAGAAAGTAAATCTTCCTCTTGTGCTCATTAAAAACAGTATTGCTACACTCTTAACAAACTGTCCTTAGCCAGAGGGCCCTTAACATGAATATTTGATTGGGATTTATTGTTGCACCCCAAGACAAGGTATTTCACTTATATAACGATGGATTATCCATCAAACACTGTTCCTTGCTTTAATACAATGGAAAACCAAAAGAGGAAACCTCGTAAACTTATGTGATTTTATCTAGGATTGAGCCTACTACATACTGATTTCTAAGCTTACATCTCTTCCCCCTACCACTACATGATCATTGCTGGTAATAAACAAATGAATTTACCTTGAACATCAACGCGGACAACATACGTAGCGTTTCCACCGACATTGGTTGCTAAGCATGTGTACTCCCCTTCATCCTCCTTTCGCACTGACTTTATTTTGATTTGACCATCTGTGCTCGACACCCCGGATACCGGTCTGTTGTTTCGTAACCATGTGATCGTTGGTTTGGGATTTCCAAGAAGGACGACGCAACGCAGCTGTAAGTTCTTTCCCTCTGTCACCTCAATAAAAGGATTTGTATATGCTATAAGGGGCCTTACTGAAAAAAAAAAGATTTCACATTATTTAAAGCAATGCTACACAATAAAATACATATATGTAAAATGGGCATCATTTCTTGTGTGAATTATGCTTTCTAATTTTATAATCAAGCTATATCCATTTTATAATTGGATCTTAAAAATTGGGTATTGCTTAAACTACAGTCAAATTCATCCAGGCGGTCATGTCTTGGTACTATAACTGAACCACAAATATTGACCAATCAAATATCTTTCTTGCCTAAGTCACAAGATCTATAGATTTGACTGTTTATAGTTGAGTTTACCTTCGACAGTTCACACATGTTATTAACCCGTAACACACAAGAGTGTAAGTCGCGTGACGTCATGAATAGGGTTGTCCACACCAAAAATGTCAGTTACCAGTGGTCATAGGAAGATATATACTTGTAACCCTCAGGTCATTTTTAGAATAAGATGAAGAAACGATAAGTCCATATCATATTTAAGTATGTTTACTGCATGGTAAGCTTTCAAGGGATATAGGGGTTATTGCAGCCACGAGCATCGCTTTAAGGTATTTCCATACAGCTAGGGCTCACACTTTGTTAGAAAGCTGCTATTCTTTAAAAATTGTGCAGTGTGAGACCAGAAGTCTGAACCAGACTATTAAAAATAACAATAAACACATTTTAATATATTCTTTTTATAAATATTTTTAAATAATATGAAAAATTAAATCAATTTTTTAAGGTGAAACTTTGCCTCAAAATAGTTTTCATTAAATATTACCACAAAATAAATTAAGGTTATTTCACTCATGTGATCATAAACATGAGAACAGGACACAAAAACATTAACATACAAATTGTCTTTTCTTGGTTATTTTACTCCTGTACCCTGGTTGGCATTAAGCACTGGCAACTCATCAATGTACAGATGTTTGTAGCGTCACTGCAGGGCAACTCAGCTGGTGTAAGTGAGAGAAACTAAAGAGATGAAATTAACCAGTGTAGCTTTAATATGTTTGTTTATTTGAATGGAGTCTTACATCATAGTTAAGGTTTATTTCACGCATATGAGGGTGTGTCAGTCCAGCACCACTGGCAACAAATACAGACCCAGGACAATAACAAGAAGTAAAAAACCGACACCACAACATGCAGACTGACTTTTTGTGAGCTCGTAGAGCACCAGAGCAACAAGCAACCTCTCCAAGCACGTGCAGAAATAGACTGTGACTTACCAATCCCAGTAACAGAGAGGTAAGCCGACACTTCTTTCTTGCCAAACTGATTTTCAACGATACATGTGTACAGACCTTCATCTTTTAGTCCAATATCTGAAAGAAAGTGATATACTTGATCATATATAAACATTTCTATACATGTATCTTTTAGTCCAATATCTGAAAGAAAGTGATATACTTGATCATATATAAACA
>JAQQZZ010131597.1:0-13748 GCA_030265115.1 Mopalia vespertina | reverse complement strand
TCTATAACAACACGGCGTATACACAAGCTTGGTCATCCAAGCGCAATGTTAATCTGTTGTATACATATCAAAATAGCGCTTTGAGTAACACATATGCGTGTAGCATGTTTTCAGCTTACATGCGGTTTTTAGAACCAGGTTGTATGTTGTTGTTGTTTCGTGTTTCGAGTAGCAATGCTGTCTTTGCTTAGCACTGGAGGGAAATTAACTTTCAAGCAGTATGAAAACACTTCACATCTTGGTTGTGCTAGTGTCAATTATTGTTGGAATACACTGCCGTCATATAAATGAAATACCGTTAAACCTTTAAATACCCTCAATCAATCAATCCAAAGAATTCCACAAAGAAGGTTAAAAATAAATAAGAGCAACCATTTCATAACTTTGGCTGTGTAAATCCAGCAACCCTCCAAATAACCTTCAATTCTCTGTATATTTTTTAGAATTATTATGTTGTACATGCAAATACTTGAATATATATCGTGAAAGACAAGCGAATAAGCTGCTTGTTTGCACCAGTGAATTCATACCATAACTTTCGTTTGCCCCAGCAAACACACTACGTAGCTGCAACGTTGTATACAAGCTATACATTGGTAATGTTACAATGTAACCAACAATCAACGTTACTGCAACGTAAATCTACGATGAAATTTGGTTGTTAGTTTTTACCAGTTGATACAACGTTTTCAAAATGTGACAGGAAACGCTGTAGTTCAACGGTGTGACGACACAAATCGACTACGTTGTGACTTTGTTGGGAATTGGTTAGCGTTTTGTACGACGTAATAACAATGTTGTCAAAACGTTAAATGACGCAACAACAATATTACAACCTAGCTATTACGTTTCTGTTTCATTGCCGTAGGGTTGTATTCTAAGGTTGTGGCAAAATAACTGGTAGTCCACAAAATTCCGATGCAACAACGTTACACTACCGCAATAAATCGTTGTCGCAACGTTGTTTGGTTTGCTTGGGTATTGCTAAAGCGTGAAACCATACTACAAGACTTTTCCCGGAGTATGGAAGCTGTGTCTGATAAGCAATGCTTCAATTTGTGAATCAATTTGTCTTGGTCCTAAACGTTCACACCAGACGGAATCTCTATCAACAAGGGTCATTTGCCTGGTAACCGGGACACTTGTCTGCGATTGAAAATGTTTGAACCAGCATACGTTTGATGTTGCAAAAGTATTGTCTACGGTTATCGGGGTATTGAGAAGGTCAAACGCAACAAGTTTTTTTTTACAGAACATCATTTGGGGTTCTTTTAGAAACCCAAAGAAACCAAAGAGAGAATCGTTTCATACAGTTGTCCACATTTTATTTTATGTGATGAACAGGCATTTAAAACAAACTGGACAATTCAATCTTACCGGAAAGCGGACGCTCTAATGTCGTGAAATAGTCATCAATTGATATAAATCAGATTAATTCCCACCTGTCTCTAGGTAAGTAAACAGCCTCGCTTCTGTCACGAAGTAATCAGTCACGAATAAGTTTGATCTAATCCATCAATAACGAAATTAAAGCAATATGTATTTTTACAGCAGTATATATATAGATCTTTTACACTAACACGATGTATTTATATTTCAGAACAATGCAGTTCCTGGCACAATTGACAACGGAACTATACTTAGTTCTATGCAACAAAAACATCAATCTATAAATAAACAGACTGGATGAAAATGAATTACCCTAATGGAAATGCAAGCACCAGTTCCTGTCATAATTGTCGTATATTTATTCTGTGTCCTTTCTAGACCCAACCTGTTAGCTAACAATGGCTACAACAAAACGCTTTTTATCGACCTCGCTTATGTTTGGACAATCTTTTGACATGACTGCAGATATAAAATGACTAAAAATATATCTGTTTACAAAGGCTTCGATCTACGCTAGACTTCCATGCACGGAAGTACGATGAAATGCTGTAAACATATCCCCTCGGATCATATAGACCACAGGCTGTCACATCCAATGACTTACATTTAACGCCAATGCCACTTAGTGATTGCCTGCTGTTATTCGATTATACGGATCACAATACGAAAGTCCCTCCATTTAAGAAAGAAATCCATAATGTGAAAGCCGATGAATATTGCGTAAAACTATTACTAATTAGTGAATAAATCACCAAGAGAAGGTAAATGAGCTTACGATTGTAAAACTTAAGTAACGCTAAACTGCAATCTTGCCCACGGTATCACCACAGATATAATTATGCCGAATAGCATACGGAGCTCAAATTGGGAGAGGTTGTCCGATATACATCTTTATGATGGGCGATATGGAAAAAATGTGATCACTTTGCATTAGAAAGGATTGATCCATTAGATTGGTTGTTTGTTTGATTGGGGTTTAACGCCTTACTTAAGGTTATTCATCCAAATGGGTGAAGGACCCCCCCCCCCCCAACACAGGACAAATACAGGACACTGACAGGACAATACAAAGACATCACAAACATTTCGGCTTCCTGTTCCTCTTTAGCACAGAAAGCATCAGGGCAACAGGAAGCTCCCCCCCCCACAGCCCAGAAATGAATATTAGTTTAGTGAAATTGGTTTTATGCAGCATCATCCAATCTAATTTATTGAACGACGCATACAATGTATTTAATATCAACCCAACATACCACTTCCTCCCATATTTTACAGTTTTTCCTTGACGCGGTGAAAACTTCATTTTTAGTGGAAAGTGATTTTTCGGTAAAATGGTTAACTATAGCAGATAGCGAGAAAGTACGATGACCCTCAGAAGTGAGACAAACGTCGCAGGTAACGTGATAACACTTGTATATACAATAATAATTGGAATGCTACAAAACGGCATACCCACAGTAAATAAACCACTGTAAAAAATAGGGTTTTTTATTGGGATTTAAAGTGGTACTTATGGTTATTTCACTCACATGACGGCGTGCTAGCTCAATGGGTGAAGTCACTATGTTTGTTTTACCAATTGATAATCTATTTACTACCCTCTTCTAGTCCTTTATTAATTATTTTCTGATGATGGCATGACAAACACGGACATTGACATATTGCGTCAGAATGAATTCAATTTTCCTTTTACGAATAACACGACTTGCGTTCTTTACTAAGCTATTTTCCAAGAAGATTTTGGGTACCTCTCTGTTATGAGCTGGTTACCGGAATTTGTATTGTTGACGTAACCAAAATAACACGACATTAAAGAAACCAGCCTCTAGGTGATCATTACTTTGTTCAAAATGAGCTGATCACAAGTTATTATTGGCTTCGTTTCTTTATTTGATTGGGGTTTATTATCGCACTCAATGATATTTCACTTATATGAGGACTGCCTTACCGAAAATACGGCATATAGCTGAGGTCGAGTAGGGGAATGGAACCTGTCAGCGGTACATCGAAGGAGGAACAGTTGTCCGACACGCTAATCACTGAACCACGGCCGCGAGTCTTGTCATTTGAATAAGACAAGCATAGTTTCGACCCGTTTTAAACGACACGCTAATCACTGAACCACGGCCGCGAGTCTTGTCACTTGAATAAGACAAGCATAGTTTCGACCCGTTTCAAACGACACGCTAATCACTGAACCATGGCTGCGACTTGTCACTTGAATAAGACAAGCAGGGTCTCGACCCGTTTCAAACGTAACAAGTCAGCGTCGCTTGTATGGAGAATTGACGGTGAAGACAATCTGAGACAATTATAATGTTTGAATAACGAAAATACAATTATAATGTTTAACTGTACACATTCTGTCATGTAGAAAAAACTAAGTGGATATTAACCATACAGCGACAAATCTAGCGGCTTCTGATGTTACGACCTATTTACGAGACGTTCCCACTGTTGTGTTGGCTTTATAATAATTCCCCTAATACATTTAAAGTCAACGACGAACGTTCTCTTGCTTAACTGTCGGTAAATTCAGGCCATTTCTTTGAGTAAAAACCTGTTGTGGGGACAAATAGTTGTACTTGTAAAATCAATTGATTACCACTGAGCCTTTTCTTCTGAAGACCAATTCCGTATTACGTCAGCCCTCAGCTCGGATATTGCTCGTTTGGTTGCTTCACCATGCAAGAAAGCTTTCGGCTATCGATAACTCGTCGGTGGCCCTTTGTATCGATCAGCAACATTGGTTCACTCAATGACAGAATGCTTCTCTTAATTTTTATCAGTTCACGTCATTGCATTTTTTTCCAACAACATTTTGTAAACAAAGTTCTTGCTGTGTTCGAAAGTTAGTGTTTTCCCATTGCTAAGTAAAGATAACATGGTCGCAATACAACCCATAATTATATGTTTTAAAACCAAATATTAAACACCAAACCGAAACGTTTCAAATGGTCTCATTACCGATAGGTTTTTAGCCACATTCAGCGGTATTTCAGTACATTCAGATTAAGATCAAATATGGTAAATTTGGTATGATTAAATTTCAGAGATTATTGGAAGGGGTAGCTAATATAAGATTATGATATTAGGTCATTAATACTAACACTAGTTTATCAAAATAGATGATCACTGTCTATGGCTTCATCAATTCTAATTTGTTGAACGTATAAGACATTTGATCCCCCCCTCTACCTCACTACATTTTTCTGGATTGATTTCTGGACACCGGTTTGGTGTTTTGCGCTATATGCTTAAGGGTATTTCACTTATATGACGGCGGTGTATTCCAACAATAATTGACACTAGCACAACCAACCAAGATGTGAAGTGTTTCCATTATGCTGGAAAGTTAATTTTCCTCCAGTCTTAAGTAAAGATAGAATTGCTACTCTTCAAACAAACTGCCCTTAACCAGAGGGTAATTTTTTCTGGAAATTCTAGACCACTTATATCTGGCCTGATATGAATAGAACACAGTGAACTAAGCTTGTTTTTTGTTTGATTGGTGTTTACCGTCGTTCTGAAAGGTATGTCACTCATATGACGACGGATTGTCCATTTCACATTATTCCTTGCCTAATTATGGTGGAAAATCGGAAAGAAACTTCGTAAAAGCCCCACCCCCCCACCATCCCCCCTTCCTCTCCTCCCGATTGCCGGAGCCGCATCGTGTGACTCACTCATATAACTGATGGTCTACAGGCGGACTCTAACCCGTGAACGGTACATCGGAGTAGGATTAGTAAGCGCACTCTCTAACCCCTAAGCCAAAGCCGCGGGTCGATGGGCTAAGCACAGCCCTCAGATGAACGTCGCTTTGACGAGATTTTGCTTATTTAATCGTATAAAAAATTACCCTGCCAAACTGTATTCCATGAATACTTTCAATGGCACACTCTAACTAGAACGAAATTAAATTGTTATTTTAGTAACGACCTGCAAAACGTACTGGAAGCATATGCTGAGGGCAAAATAACATTTTAAACAAATTGAAATGGTCGTCTGATATTAACACCGCATGTTCAATTCCCGCGAATATACAGTGTCCTAATATATGGGAGATGGCTATTACCACCGCGTGTATTATACCTCTTTCAGATCACATCAAAAGAAAACAGCAACCAAGCTGTGACAAGCTAATCAATAAGCAATATGACGCTATTTTAGCAATTCCTTCTATGAATAGCTCACTTTGTCAGTTTCTTTCCATTTGTAGAAGATACCAGATTACTTTTGGCTAATAATTAAAAAGTATTGACAGTTTTGTATATTTCTAAAAAGCAATCACACAGGCACAGGGATAGATATTAATTAAAATCGATGAATCAAAATATAACTTTCCAATCGCTATGATGAAATGAAGCACATTCCAGCCTTTACGCCCTCATATGAACTAAAATGAAGGTAATGAAATTCGAATCCTCAATCCACTAGTGAAGCAATAGATTGGAGATACAAATCCACAAGTGCAGCGTTGGACTAGGGGTTTCAATCTCCTAAATATATCGTAAAAACTGGCACAGACACAAAAAAACGTCTTACCTGAGGCATTATAATTCAATGTTTGAAAACATAAGCCAATTCCAATAGACAAAAGGAAAGTCTGACGTATCCGAAGAGTGAAAGACTGATAAACCTTGAGATAACGAAGTCAAGCTGTTAACAATCAACCCGCCTGTTTGTGCAAACGTTCTTGGTTACCACTATCGTAGATCGATAGACACTAGACATTATGCTATCACTGAGCCTCTGCACCCTACGTTGTCTGTTTTTCTTCGTAAATCTCATTCGTGATCGTCTTTGATTTCACGTAGGCGTGGTGAAATATTTAGATTTGGAGATAGGCTTTTGCTGTCAAAGTTTTGTAAATCATGAATTGCTTACCTGGGAAAATTACCACTTCAGGATCACGGCAGTGGAGACGGGGAAACCTGTGTCGAATTGTGGCGTGTGGATATCACTTTTTGTCAGTGATATGTTACAGTCAATATACATCCTATTTAAAGAATGGAATAATTTGCGAGCCGTCACACAACTGCGAACCAGAATGTATATACAGCTCTTCTACAAGTACGTCCGAGTACTAGAAGAGCGGAAAATGCTATTAATCTTTTGTGTTCTTTCGTGTTGGTGTTGTACGTCGCTCTTATGTATTTCACTTACATAAAGATGGATTGCCCACTTCTTTATCTGGCTTTAAGTAAGGTGGAAAACCGTGCCTGATTATGTCTTTCAGATTGCAGGTCCAATTTTATGGAACCCAAAGGCTATGTCACATGGTCTCAAAGGAAAACAAAGTAACCAATTTTGTGCCAAGCTAATCCATAAGCTAATTAGAAATACAACACTATGCACTCTTTTCCTAGCATCAGCATTTGACTATGTTTAACACATACTAATGTCATGACTTTAAATAAGAAGACAGTTGTTAACATGACTGTCTCTACTAAGGTAGACCCGCCTACCGTGTATGAAATGTGTGTGCTAGAAGTTTTTTAGGGAGTATTTTCTTAATATTTTGTGTATTTTAGTGTTACTGCACTGCATCAAATATTAATTTATTTGTGTATTTAAGGGGAGTATTGGTGTATTCAAAATAAATTAAGTGTACAAAAATTCCCCCAAAATAACATGATAGGAAGGTTTACAAAAGATTGATACGGAAAAGAAATAAGTACTGCCAATACCCTACGGCCTAACGAACATGCGCAGCGTTTTTTTTAAAAAAAAAAAAACCCATTATCAACTGATCAATAAAAGAACACCAACCATTGCCATTATACACTATCCAATGGCCACACCAAGGCAATTAAACCAGACCATAGAAATGATATGGTAGCGATCAGTCACAATACCAAGATGTTTCAAGCGACAAGTCATCTACGCTTTATTAGCATAACTTTACTCACCGACGTTTGAAACAATTTACTGTTGTTCTTAGCATTCTAGCCACGTAAATCTCGGTCAATAAGATATAATGAATAGACCTAGACGTCTCAAAGGAAATTGTGACACATGTAGGTGATTCTAACTATGTGGACATACTTATAAACACAGATAGTGTACTATAACTGTTGCCTAAGGATGTCGACGAACTGCGAGACCGCCAGTTACAAATTGGTCTGTTTACAAAACAAACT
Source organism: Mopalia vespertina (assembly GCA_030265115.1). NCBI lineage: Eukaryota > Metazoa > Mollusca > Polyplacophora > Chitonida > Mopaliidae > Mopalia > Mopalia vespertina. The sequence goes on along the minus strand of JAQQZZ010131597.1, from coordinate 6,213 downwards.
GTAGGCAGACAGTCTTGCTCGCAGTAGTTACGGTAATTTAGACCAACACAATTGGCCAGGGATATATTACACGACGTACCAAATTCGCATCGGGCGCTATCCCTTAGGGCCATGGTATTTCATGTCAACAAGTTAGTTTTCTGAGTTTTCTTTCTCACAGAACAACAAGTTATATGTGGACAGCCTTTTCGTGGCACTGTAGTCAAAGTGCGTTTTTTTTAAGGTTTACGATTTATTCCACATCATATATGTAGGGCTCATATGGAGATTACAACAATGCCCAGAACCACTTACGAAATTAAGAATAGAGCCGTGTGATCAGCAATATTTCACTTAAGGACAGTTTACAAGATGCCCATTCCGTATTCCAGTCCTACAACTGAGCCCAACAGTAACATAAAATACGGCCCTGGAAAATCGGCGTTCAACACATAGCGACATAGTTTGAACGAGGTACCCGGAAGTCACGTATAAGAGAACGAGACTTACATGCGCTATTTAAACTTATCGTAATGATTAAGTAATTCGTACCGTTTGCATTGTATCACCTTCCTATATCTTTCGTTTTCAAGTTAAGATTTTTTTACAATAACTATGGTTGTTCTACTCACACAAAAATCTCGATCTAGGATACTGCTCTCTGCTTGCCAAAGGAACGGATTCCAAAACGTCTGTATCGGAGTAAAAGTCAGCCTATCTTGTCTCGGTGTCTAGTGTCCAGTTAGAGACGATACGAAGTCAATGGGTTTGTTAGGAGCCACGTCGCTTTTTTGTAGTAATACTGTTAAGGTCAATATCAATATACAATCAAATGGGAATGCGTTAATATAATGTTTCCGGATCTCACTTAAGGTGTTGGAATGTTCTGGAAATACGTTCGGCGCGTTTTTCTGTCCTTGTCGTTGTCACGTCGTCCCTTAACTAAAACTAAACAATAGAAACCCAATCAAACTAACAGGCATGCAAACACGGGGTGATTTTTCACCAACTAGCCTGTAATGAAAAATTGTCATATGAGTGAAAAACGCTTGGACAAGACATTAAATCACCACATTAAATAAAGAAATGATGTATTATTAACACCGACAACCAAAACCTGTCAGGACCATGAAGGGCCACTTGTGTCAATAGTAATTTCAAGTCATATAGCAATCAACAGCTAGTCTGTCCTATACAAACATGTTGATTGACTGAGGGAGTGAATGGTGCTTAGCGGCCGCATTAAGCGGTTTTTCAGCTAGCCTGCGATGTGAACATTTGAACGTTTCCTATTTTGTTTTATGCGTTTTCTACGATCTTAGATCCAATCTGAATCACCGCATATTCTAACTAGAATTTTAGTAAACCCAACATACGCCCTCGTGGGGTAACCATGGTAATCCAAGACGCTTCAAACAATGGTGCCAGATAGCAAAAACAGGGAAATCGATTTGGTTACCAATCAAACAATGGTAACCATGGCTTTGTTTATACAGCGTATTTACTAAACGGATTTTGTTATGACCAATGGTAACCATGGTAAATATTATATGGCCAAATACAGTAAAGAAAAACATCCTTGTCTGAAAATGAACAAAATTTAAAGAACGGTCCAGTAAATATTATCATGAAGTGGAGCATCATTTTGCTCCGTTACCATGAGTTGCGTTTTGCAATAAAACGATATCAATGATACATAACAGGGCTGATTTTTATTAGCTTAAAACCAATTTTAAGGTTTTTTTTCTTTATTTTTATGTAATACATATTCAAAAACATTTTATAAAAGCTGTTCCACAATTTTTTTTACCATCTGTATGTGGTGAAGATAGAATAGCCATTGTCTACTTTTGTTAATATAACAATATATATATGCATAACAGAACCTAATTGACTAAGTTTAGTAAAATATTTACACATAACCTTGTCAATGGTCAGAAAAAGGATTTTGTATCACCGGAAATGGATTGGAGCCATCCGGCCGGACAGACGGACAGACAGATGGAGGCATTTTAAAAATGATGAATCCGTAATAGCAAAAGGCACAACTAGAGTTAATGATTAATGTGCCTACCGGTTTTTAAAAAGATATGCCTTACAGTTGTCGAGTTCTGCTTCGGAAACAAAATTAACATTTGATTATGACTATTAAAGTCAAACTTTGTATCCATAGAAATAAGAAAAATATAATAAAAAAATGGTGAATGTGTTATAGCAAGAGGCAAAACTACAATCGATGGTGAATGTGTCTACCAAGTTTCACAAAGATTAACCTTATAGTTTTAGAGTTCTGCATGCTCCGGAAACGGATTAGAGCCATCCGACCGGACGCTGCATGGGCAGACGAACAGACGGACGGACAGATTCGGAAAATGATGAATCCATCATAGCTAAAGGCACAACAACAGTTAATGGTTAATGTGCTTACCGGTTTTTATACAGATAGGCCTTATAGTTTTCGAGTTCTACTCCGGAAACGGATTGAAGCCAACCGGACGGACGGACGCTGATCATATCATAATATGACAGATATTCATCGGGCGTATAAAAACGAAATCAATTGAACATAAAATTATACAAAACGTACATGTAAGGGATTAAAATTTATAATGTTTTAGAGAAATATTTTTATTTGACATCTTGACATCGTACATTTGTTAAAAAAATAATATGTTTGAAAATAAACACAGATCCTTTTCACAAACCTGACCTCAGCATTGCCCTGATGGGGGTAATTGTTCCGAACTGTCTCGTAACAGTGGTCAAATTGACAAAGTCTACCAATATATATTTCTTGATGTTGTATAGCCAGTCGGTAACAAATTACGCACTTTGGACGATATTTTGTTCCATCGAAAATATATGTTTGCATGTGGTAAATGCAGCCTACATGTGCCATAACAAACACTTTACATTTCGAGACAATCAGGAAGAATAAATATTTTGTCCAGTTGTAATGCGTCTTAAACAAAGAGAAACCATTCACTATGTCATAATCCCCTTTTACGGTGCGCTTCACGGGTATGAGCATCATTTCGTGACCAGGTATAAAATGAAGATGTCCAGTGATTGCGAAGATGTTCTGTCATGCAATTATCGACAATTTTCCTTCAGATATATTGAGGTTGAATAAAATCGAGTGCGTCGTTACACATCTATTAGCAATCGCGTGGTGGTTTTTACGAAGTTTACTCCCGGTTTTCCACCGTAATAAGGCAATGAAGGGTCTGAAGTGGACAATCCGGCGTTATATAAGTGAAACCTTTTGAGTACGACGTTAAACCCCAATCAAACAAACAAATAAAACACAGCCATTACATAAAGCAATAGCGTTAATGAAAATCTGGCATTGGTATCCGGTTTATCAGTCTGGTTGTAGAACTGAAGCTTGTGCTTCTCGAGTCTGTTGGGCGATCTTGTAAGTGACGCGTTTGTCTGACGATTGTTGCCTGGCGATTTCCTTCCATTAGCTCGAAGCTCTCTTTTAATGGTGGCACAGTTTCTGAATAAAAATGGCTGTAATTAAAGCTGAACAAATGACAGACTGTTTTTTAAGTCAACTGTGCTATTAAGTATCATGGAATAAAACTTAGACGCTGTAACCAAAGTTACCAAATTGATACGGACGACATTTTTTTTTGTTCGCTCTAAATTATTTATGCAACTCAAACAAACCGTGAAATTTTGTGTTTCAATTCTATTGCGACTAGTACACTGGCTTACTTGTTAGTTATTTAGTAAATAAAACGAACATGAAAAAGTCTAATTGTTGCTTAGCCCCACTAACAAACTAAAAGTGCCTATAAAAGTGGGTTAATGAGTAGTCACCGTCAACCAAGATACCGGGGAAAGGGAGTTTGGTGTCTCTAGAAGTAGTATTTGTCAAAATCAGACAAGAGATTGATTGATTGATTGTTTTTTTAACGCCGTTCCCAAGGGTGTTTTACTTATAATATGGCGGTCGTGTATCAAACAGTAATTGCCACGCTAACACAACCATACATACGTACCTATTTGCTTTATTTATTGTTTAAATTGAACTTTGACGTCTTACACTAAAGAATATTTCATCTGTCTGTCGATGTGACATTGTCGATAATTTGGTGGAAACCCAGGAAGAAACATCCTGCTATATCCACATTTATATGATTTACATTTACAGTTCAGCAGTCCAAGGCACAATTTACTTCGCAAAGGTTCTGAGCCCATCCAGCTACGATAAAGACAGCGTATGTGGGTCAGCATTTTGATAGAAACGGTACAAATAAACTGATCTGGTGGAAAAAGTATCTCAGATAAGCAACATTGTCACATAGCGAGCTAAAACTTAATGATCCAAAACGCACCTGCGGTTGTGTAGAACTCGAGACCTCCCGGGCCCACACACATCCAACAAGTAAAGAAAAAATATTAAAAAATGATGTTAATTTAAGTCATAGTTAACCATATTAGTTACATATAGCGAAAATGACACAGATCGCGCCTGCGGTTGTAGAACTTTCCGGAACATAGGCGCCCCTGGACCCTCGACTCATTCTTCGCATCCTCTGCGGGTCGGCAACTCTAAAGCAACATACAACAAGCTAAACTTTCCTAAAGTATGCATTAAACAAAGATTTAACCATATTAGTTATACTTGCCAAAAATGGCTAAGTAGAACTCGAGAGCTTCCGGGGCCTACACGGCCCCTGGAACCTCGCCTCATTGTGCTGTGATAGTGTCTCTCCCCCCCTCCCCCTCTTCCCCCCATTTGGATTGTCTTCCAACGCCTATGGACTTGAAACTAAAGCTGGACATGGCGCTTATTTGTCCCAAAGATTATGCAGGACTATATAGATGCATTTTTAAGTTTTAGTAGCCCCAAAATTTCCATCAAAATTTCCACATTAAAAAAAAAAAAAAAAAAAAAAAAGCTTTATTTATTGGTATTGTTACAATCTTTTTTGAAGTCTTCAAATGGCTGAGATGTCTTCTCCGGCCATGTAGAAATCAAGGGCTTTCAGGGAACTACGTGGCCCCTGGACCCTCGCCTTGGTTGGCTGTGATAGACGGCACCCCCTTTCTCAGAAGTCTGCATCCGCCCCTGCAGAGCCTCCTATAAGCTGATGTGACCGCAGTCTTCCCTCCCTGCCCCCATAAAGCGTACAGTATAAGGATACGAGCCTCTTTCACAAAACACCCTGAGCTTAAGGTCTAAATTTTCCTCTCTTTAAGTTTCGCCGTAAGTGTTAAGGTCACCTGAGCGTAAGGAAGCTTTGTGGAAGAGGGCCCAGATGATCAAATCAAATTTAAATTTACTGTTCATCTCAAACTCTCTCTTCAGTGTATACTATAACTTCACTTAAATACATAATTTATGTTTTGATAAATCTTCATTCGTTCTGAAAATACACATATAAATTTTCCCAAAGCTTTGTTTAAAAAATCCCAGTCCCAGAAAAAAGCCACATAAAACTCGATAAGTAGTTTAAACCATGTAGATTTAGAGGACATTGATGCTCTAAGCAGATACCTTACTTTAAAACTGTGATTGATTGTTTTACTCCATGTTCAATTTTATTTCCCTTGTATGACGGAGGTTTACTACAACAGGTTGACACTAGCATAAGCATTTAATACACTTGAGAAAATCAATCATCTTTTAAACGTACTAAAAGTTTCATGTATATCGGTGAAGTGGTTTGAATTTGTCTAAGACAATATACATGTGACAATGCAAACACGTTTGCATTTTTCAAGTAGAGCTGATGTACAATATGTAACGACTGTGTTAATTTATTATCACATTTTCATGGTTGCTATTGTTAGCTTACATTCTTTAACACTGACGACCGTGTAAGAGGCAACGAATTATCGAGTTTATGAACGAGTGAACATGGACTTCGAGCAAAGGTTAATATTGTAACTTCAGAGACTGATGCTCTCTGACTAAAGGACCTAGCACAGTCAACTGAGCAAACACTTCGCCATCATCCGAACGCATGGTATCTCTCCATATAGACGCCTATATAAAGACCATGCGACATAACGCTGCATTACTCTGACCTAGTTTCATATGCTGGATTTCTATTGGCACATGCACCTATAATCGCCGGGACGAGTTTTTCAGCCACGCTCTACTGCACAACGGTCGAGCCAGATAACACGATAAAGGTTTCTTAAGCCTGCCGCAGACGAGCGATTCTCCGTCGGCGACTAATTGCAAGAGATTTTCCGTCGGCGACAGCTTTTGCC
>JAQQZZ010131586.1:0-13748 GCA_030265115.1 Mopalia vespertina | reverse complement strand
ATATTTCACAGGAGCTTACTCAATTAAATCTAGCAGAGTCTTTAATGAAACGGCAAACAGCCAGAAAGATTGAACAGAATTTGACGAAAGTCTAACTTCCACGAGAAATGATAGATGACGTGTGTTTAAGTTAATATTGAAACTTAACACACATTGTTGTGACTTTCAGAGTTATTAATTATATGAGATTAAACTGTACAACAAGAATATATACAGGAAGAAAGATCCCCATTTCCTTCTGTTTATTTGTGGACTGAACAAGAAAGACAACTCTAGGTGGAGATTGACGGAGCAACAAGAGTTGTCTCCTCTGATGTTTTGTTTATTGCTTACTGCACATGCGTGTGCAACCATGGAGACGACGTAAATTGCAAGATGGAGGACGAGGCAAAATCTGGCGGACCGACAGCTGAAGAGGAAGGTTTGTATTGTTTTCGACATAGTGAAGTGATTAACATCATTATTTATTTACCCGTTTTCAAGCTCAGCATTTTATTATGCTGCTAATTTCATTGAAATTATGCATTCGAAATTAGATTATACAAATTCCAGATAAATACACAATCGAAATTAACATTTATCTCATTTTTGTGGATGTCAAAAGATCGACGGAGTGTTTTGAAGAACCAGTATACCTTTAATTCGGGGTTAAATTGAAATCACTCCATGATAACTGGTAAGTATTATAGATTACATAGGACTAGGGCTAGAGATACGACGTCCAGCCGTACGAAACATTTAGAAATAATCTGATAGTGCCTGCCTCTGAATACAAATAATATTGAATCTGTATCAGTATGGCCACTAATATACGGTACCTTGCCAAAAAACAATTCCTGTTTGTTGAACACTCACCAAGGGACGGTTCCCAACTGTGAGAGACACAGGCGTGAATTGCAAAATCTCGTTCTTTAATCGGGAAGACAGATTAAATCGATGTAAAATGAGTAGGGTATACTGCTGAAAAATGATTGATTTTGACATAAAAATGGACTTAAGTGATTGTTATATAAGTTGATCTGACTGTTCAAGGCAGAAGTCAGAAAGGTTTAAATCAAGGTATGGCCAAGCAAGTTTTATATATTGGAAAATAAAGTGCAGAATCATGGTAGTGTTCGCTTATTCTAAATGTTAGGAAGACTCGAGAAGCATAGCTACAGCATTCACTGATGGTCTAACTACTGTTAAATGTTAGTTTTTTCTTGTTGGTCGTCTCGAATTAATGCAGTTTAAATAAAAACAAAATTTCTGGCCTGAGGCTAAATTGTTAGCATGTCATACTACTGATCATATTCCATGGACAGCTCACAAGAGGATTTGACGATCACATGTTATTGTCTTCACTTTTTTGTGTAGACACCCTAGTATAAATTATAGGCTAATTGAATTAAGTGATTTTTGTACAATTCGGCTCTCAAAGTCTCCCAAATCAAAGGTTATATTGTCTGTACAATAATTTAGATTCCAAGTGAAATACCATATCTAATAATTTTCAGATCAATGACAAAAGATCACAATTGTCTTTCTTTTTTATGATATAAATAATTGCTGAACTAACATGATAAAATGTGTTGGGTTAAACTAAATGTTTATATTTGTGTGGGTGAAGAAGATATGAAAGATCAAAAGGCAGAGAAAAGGATGCCTCTTCCGAAGTCTTCAAGTCTCAAGACTGCTACTTCTCATCTGAGGATTGAGGCTCTACGAAGGTATCGCATTCGACATTCATTTGACATTGATGATTATGATGATAGGGGTAGACAGCAGGGACAACAAGCTGGGCCTTCTGTCGATGCCAGAAAGTTTGATGCAATTGAAAATAGCTCCCCAAAAAGAAAAGATACCATAGATTCTTTGAAACATGGCGAACATTATTCAGAAATGATTGTAAACAGCAACGTTCAACCTTTATTGGAAGGACCTTCGACAGTTGCTGTGGACTTAAATTCAGACGCAGTTCAAAGAATGACCCCTGATTGTATCTCTGATGAAGATGATTTGGTGACATGGGGTGAGAGCAGTAACATGTCATTATCTTCACTTGACGAGGAGTTGTTAAACCTCGCAAACTCTCACAGCAATGTTGTGGTTCAGTTAGAAGGTGAAAATGTTGGCTTTGATAGTGATGATTACACTGAAGATTCACATTATGTAGCACCGCTTGTTTTTCCCGCTTCACATGTCTACATTGGATCAGAAAGCAGTAGCAATGGCAGTCTTTCACCACTTCTCATTAAAACCTCACTGACAAGTGGACAAAACTCTTCGTACCCGTCTTTTAAACTCCGAGGTATATTTAATGTTGCATGTTACTGGAGTATTTTGCATGAAATTGTAGCATTTTTAGATGTGTAAGTTTTATATAGATAATGAAACAAGCAAATGGCAAGTGATTTTTAGACTACAAAAAGTCCGGTTTTGTCTGAATAAAACCAGCCAAACTCACCCACCCACCTTTCACCAATCTTTTTTTGTTTTGTCTCTAATTTTTTAGCACTAATTGATACGATACAAATAACTAGGACAGCATTTTCACTTTGTAACCTTAATACATACACATCCCATCACGATTTTAGTTTTTAATGTGCATTGACTTTGGATATTTCTCTTTCTACAATAATCCCACTTTATTTTTGCAAGATGCATATATTTTTACTTAATGTCCCTTTTAATTTACCTTTCCCGTATATGACACTATTGGAAGTGGTAAGACATAAATAAATAGGCTATTTATGATTATACAGCTGAAACAGCAATGTGAACTGTCCTATAAGTATCAATTAAGATACATTAAAACAAACAATACTTTATTTTATATGTTGGTTTTCTCTATTACAATGCTTGAGATATTATGATTGACATACCGGTACATCTACATTTACACAGGCATGCTTTTGCACTAGGTATTGCACTAGAGATTTTTTTTTTACAAGTTATGATATCCTCTTCAGTTTTGATCATATTTAAGTTAGGCAAAAAGTGGACAATCCATTTGCATATAAGTGAAAACCCTTGAGAAAGAACAAAGAAATATTAGTATAATATGCGTTCCAAATCCATCTATTTGGAGGGTTTTGTTTCTCATAATTTTCCATCGCCCACCACCTGCTACAGCCGGCTGTATGACAAATTAAATAAATTCTTTACTATTGTGTCTTGAAGTTGCGTTGTTTTATGCAAGTGTATCTATCAAACAAAATGTCTGAAAATTGCTTCTATTATACATATCTTTCAGTTTTTAAACATGTTTCTTGTGAAATATTCTTGTAACCTTCTGTGAAATCAAATCCTTATTATTGCCAAGTTTTTTGATTGCAGCCATACTTGTGTTGTTATTTTGGCTAAATACATGTTTTAGAAATTCTATAGATGTTTAATTGTGTCAATAAAGAAATGTTATGATACAGTCCTATATTATGTGCTTTCTGTGTTGTTTTTGTGCTTCTACCTATAAATCTCCAAAAGAACCCAAGCTATTAGTCTGTGGTTATGATGTTGTATGAAAATTAAATTTCTTTTGATATGCTTTTCTTGTTGTGCATTTATTGCTTTGATTGTTGTTCATTTAAATGAAAACTTGAACCGATACGGGTGACTTTGGTTCATTCAATCAGTAGTCTTGGAGGAAATCATTCTTCCAGCAGAGAATATTATAACACTTAACATTTGATGGTTGTGTTAGTGTTGCTGTTTACTGTTGCAGTACTCTGAAGTCGTATATGTGAAATACTTGTAGTGCAACATTTTTCACCAGTCAATTAAACATTCAATCAGGACCTGTTTTAAGGCTTAGGGTTAAGTTAATTAAATGCTGTTATTCAACTTTGTTTTTAAAACAATACTCAAACATTGATTAAGTGAATGAATTTATAATAATTTTGAACAGATTTTGCTGTATTTAAAATATATTACCCAAGTTCAATGTGCTTTGTAATTCATCTATTTTATGACCCTGTTTTGTTTTTGTTGTTTTTAGATAATATTTTATATATAATTTTACTTTAAATCATCTAAAATTTCGTCCACAAAATCAATACTTTGGAAATTCTTTAATGCACTTTAAAATTGTGTCTGGGGATTGTACATGTATGAAAACTTTTTCAATTATAAATTATCAGGATTTCTCATAAATTTGTTTGTTTCAATGCTATAATACATGTACTTATACAACTAGTAAAATGATAATATTATTTATAAATAAAATTAAAGGTGATTTGAAGAATATTGAAAACTAAATTTGAAACAAAAAATCACTCGTGAACATCTGTTAACATGTTTTAGCTCATTATGGGTCTACCCATCGAGTGAACGCGGAGATTCAGTTGACAGTTGCAGGGAGTAACATTTTAAAATAATATAACTAATTTGTAGCTGTGACTGGAGTAGAAGATCAAACAAACATGGATACTAACCCTGATCAAACTCCCCTAGACACTCAGAAAGATGATGATGTGACACCTACTGAAACAGGGGAGCAAACTCCACCTCAAACAGAAAATCAGCAAACAGAGAACGGTGTAAACACTGCTGAAGGTAAAACAGTTTGTAATTCATGTTTTAGTTTAAAATGGCAGTAACTTATAAAATATATATAGCTTAGGCACATTATCTACGTTTACTTTTGATTTGTCCACCAAAAAAACATGTAAGTTATTCTGACTTCACATGGTAGGCACAGGTAAAGAAAGTGACTATAAATTTGTTTTCATTCGGACCACAATCTGATTCCAACCACCTGAAGATCAAGTCATCTCTGTTTAGCCTTATAGTTAAGATTTTTTCTTTATTTTTGGCCCGTGGATTCGGCTTAGTGGTTAGCGTGTGCGCTTACTAATCCTACTTCTATGTACCGTTCACAGGATCGAGTCTGTCTGTTGACCATCAGGTATATGAGTGAGTCTCACAATGTGGCTCCGGCATTCACGGGGGTGGTTTTTACGAGGTTTCATTCTGGTTTTCCACCATAAATTCATAGGCAAGGAACAGTCTGAAGTGGACAATCCATCGTCATATTAGTGAAATATCCTTGAATATGATGCTAAACCATAATCAAACAATCTTTATCTTTTAACACCTATATATAATACTAGAAGACTTCATGTCAGAATGATTATTTTGTCTATTTGTTTACAGATGAGGAAACCAATGTTAATAACAACACAGTACAAGGTAAATTGAGGCTTTTTCTCCATGAAACCAGTAATGGTACACCAAATATTTTTGAGTTGACAGAAGTCATACATTAAGGTCATTTATTTTTATCAAACAGCTGCTACCAGAAGTAAAAAAATATGTTTCGGTGATGTGAATGTTATTAAAATTATGTTAGAATTAATAGTAACAAATATGGCTAAAGACTCCTTAAGGTAAGGACAATGAGACCACATAAAAGTAATGAAATACAAACAAAAATTATGTGGTACAAAATATATGTACCATGTTTAATCAAGTTTCTCAAGTACAGTGGTAAATTCAAAGTTAGCAATGTGTGCTGAAGAAGGCTTAATAAAAGTAATATGGACACCCCAAAATTTAACAAAGCCAGGAATAATATGGCACCCTGTAAAAACATTTAAAGGGAAAGACATTTTGACCTAAACTTATTATTTTATTGTGGCATATTTTCAAAGAGAAACATCTGTATTGCACTTGCAATCCAATTAGCATAGCCTTTAATTAGTTAATTTAAAAAGCTGAACTGACCTCAATGTTAAAAAACATGGTAGTTATATCATCTAGCCATGGCTGTCCTCTATTGCCTGCGACAAACAACCACTAGTACATATCAACGTGGTATTAAAAAGCGGATTTTTTAAAACCACATCAGCTTAAAACATGCTGAACGTATGTGTTACTCAAAGAGCTATTTTGATATGTATACAACAGATTAACATTGGCTTGGATAACAAAGCATGTGTATACGCCGTGTTGTTACAGATGCCTTCAAACGCATCCATAAGCAAACAGACAAACTGGTGACCAACCATGTTTACGAACAATGACGTCAGTCCCGCCTGTTAAATTAACTAATTAATGGCAATGCTTACTCGAATGGAAGAGCAATACAGATGTTTGTCTTTGAAAATATGCAATAAAAATAAAAGGTTTAGGTTGAAAATCAGTGGTCTTTCCCTTAAAGATCATCGTGTTCCTAGCAGTAGAGAAACATTAATTTTTCAGCGAAGCTTAACTATTAATGGTTGTGCTCGTGTGGTCGTGTAAGTTCCCTCTAGTTAAAGGCAGTTTGGAGCATACATGTACATGTAGAAATGCTCTCTGCTTGGCACTTGAGGAAGATTAACTTTCCAACAAAGCAAAAACATTTACATTTTTTGGTTGTACTTGTTTAATTTACTGTTGGAATAAACCATCCCCTGTCATCAATCAATCAATCTGTGTGTCATGTAAGTGAATTGTAGTTGATCAAAGCATTGAGTCTTAATATAGTCTTAATCAATAATGTATAATGAACTTTGGAAGTAAATACCAGGTTATATTTAAGTTTATTTTAATTTGACTGTAATGGTAGTGAGTGAACAAGGATCTAACACCAGCAGACCCCCAAGTTCATCAGGTTTGGTAGATATGGCAACAGGTACTACACTATATACCAGTACATTTACCTCTTTGTTTTCTTTTCTTAACTGTAGCATCTCTCAGACTTTATGTAATTTCTATCCGTTAGATAGCAGTAGATTCTCCTTTCTTTATCCTTTTCTTGCCCTAGTTACATGTATTTCGTGTTCCAGTTCATGTTTCTGTATCGGTATAATGGTGGTTTGGTTTCAATAGATTATTTTATTTCTTTTCCTATGCATGCGTTTATTTCCCTAATATAGTCTTAAACCTCAATCATATGACAAAGGATATATGGCTTCTAATTTGTAGTTTGTTTTCAAAGCATATACCCTGATATTGTTCTACTTATTTAGTCAGCTTCTACATACATGTAGAACCCTCTGGCTACTTAGTTTGTTTGGAGAGTAGCAATTCTGTCTTAACTTAGCACTGGAGGAAAATGAACTTTCCAACATAATGAAAACGCGTCACATCTTGGTTGTGCTAGTTTCAGTTATTGTTGGAATTCACCGCCATTGAGGATGGTTTAGAGGGAGCTCCCTGTTGCCTGGGTGATCTCAGAGTTAAGGGGCAACATGAAGCTGATCTGTTTGTGATGTCTTCATTTAACGTCCTGTGATTGTCCTGTCTTTGTTCGTTGCCAGTGGCGTTGACGGTGGTTTCCTTCAATCATTGGGCTGGCACGTCATCCTATGAGTACGACGTTAAACCCCAATCAAACAAACAGACAATCTACATACAGGCCAATGAATGATGTAACCTCAATCATTTCCAACGATATTTTTCCTTTGGGCATGTGACCAGCCGTTTTCGAAACTTGTTATCATTATTTTTTGTGAAATATATTCTTGCGACGGAGTAATATTTAATTGACAAAAAACACAAACAAAATTAAATTTTAATTTACAATGTTTTTTAAATATTTGTGTGTCATACATGTAAGAGACTGCTTTCATAGAATGTTTGGACTGAATAATGTAGAATTGTTAATATAAATTTTACAATACTAATATTTTTTGTATATAACATTTATTTCAATTTAAATGTTAGTCCATGATGTCATCTGAGCTGATACACTCTGTATGAATATAAACATACCAGATTAGCATTCCCCTATATTGCACCTCTATATTTCTGCACTTCATGCCTATAATGTATGCTTATAGATTTTAATACGGAGATATTATTGCAGTAATTTATTGATAAATAAATTCTTTTGAACACTCTGTTTAGATTATATTTTTAAAAAATTTCTAAATAATCAAGGTACCTATATATTTAATGCATATCATTAATTTTGTTTCATAAATATACAATTTGTTCAATAATTTTCTCCAATTTCAACACTGACAACATTGTTCATGTTTTAAAAAATAAATTAAAAAAAGAAACAGTAACAGACACTTGTAATATTTACTTGTTACATTTTTGTAATATTTAAAGTAGCTAAAATATCCTATTTGTGTGCACTAAGGAACTGACAACACTGAAAACCAACCAACAGAAGAGAACACAGATCAACTGGTAACCGAGGATACCAATCAACCCGAGGCACAGGGTGAAACTGATACCCAGCAAGCAGCAGAACAACCTACAGATTCTGAACCCCAGTCCCAGGAGACCCCATCTCAACCTGAGGCAGAACAAACTGAAAATCAGGACACAACCACTGAAGGAAATGTTCAACCAGCTGAAACAGAGGACTCTTCAGCCCAAGATGATCCTAAACAAGACAACAGTGGTTCTCAAGAACAGGGTATGACGATGGCTTGATTCTTAAATATTATTAAACAAACAATCAAACAAAAATATCAGCGAAATAACTATTTTGTGAAAAGATCAGTTAATCAAACTTTAAATATCAATTACAGCAAAAAAAAATGTTTTGTGGATATTAACTGTGACAAGTGGAAATTTGTTTTATTTATTGGTAGCGTGTTTGATTTAGTTTTAATTTAAATTTTGTTACAACAGGAACAGATGAACCAAAAGAGACTGAAGCAGAGAAAACAACAGAGAACATAGAAGGTCAGTCTGAACAAACTGTCCCCGTGACTGGTGATAGTCAACAGGGGGAGGTAACTGTGTCTGAAGAAACAGAACAGGTCACCAAAGAAGAGGACAAAGGTCAAACTGATGGATCAGAAAGTCAGCAGTTAGATGAGGTCAAAGACGAGCAAAAAGAAGAAACCGAGATGACTGGAGAGGAAAGTGAAGCACAGGAGGCAGAAGAGGATGTTAATGCATGGGGTGAAACTAAGGACGATTTGAAGGAAACAATGTCCTCTGAGTTTTATTACACAGCTGAAGAACACGTCTCTGGTGCGGTGGTTGAACAGGAATCCGGCTTACCACAGGATCTTCTCACGCTCGAGTATCCTTCCAAAATAAAACATAATAACACTATGTTTGTCTAATATATTAGACAGATAATGTATGACAATGTTTACTAAATATTGTTAGTGTACTAAATTTATTTGAAAACCCTGGCTGAAGTTCAATGATTAGCACCTCGGCTTACTGATCTTTCTACGACAAACCACTCTCAGGTTTGAGTCCTGCAGTCAACCATAGGTATAGGAAAGAGTCATGCGATGTGGCTCAGGCAATTACGGAGCCTGTTTTTTACGAGGTTTCTTCATAGTTTTACACTGTATTAAATTAGGGTGAGAAGTAGACAATGGGTTGTCATATAAGTGAAATACCCTTCAGTTTGACATTAACATTTATTTAAACATAAACTAACTGGAACATTAATTGTTTTCAAAAGAGACCTGCTAATTCCACAATATACTTAGAAATATAACATTTGGTAAGTTAATTGTTTTAGATTATTTCTTTAACCACTGCTAGTCATTCATATGGTTATGATTGTACAAAGAGGGCCAACCTGCATATATTGGATGAATCCACTGTGTGTTTCGTGGCTGGTAATTTGGTGGAGTTGTTAAACTTGGTGACCAAAGAACAGACGTACATCAGGAGCTCCAGTGGAGGGGGTATTGGAGCTATCGCTGTGAGTAAACTGAAAAGTCAATATATCCTTGTGATGTGTGCTCATTAGCAAATCAGTATCAAAGGTTTAGCATAACTACTCTGTTTGCGACTGTCCCTCAACAAGTATCGTATCAGACTTCTGATCCTTTTATAATACAAAAAATTTAAACCGAAAGAACTCTGACAATATCGGCTGTGTATTTGTATTTATGTATATTTGCCTTATGTACAAGCTGACCAAAGATTTGCTCTGTCTTTCCCAGGTTCATCCAAGCAGGAAGTGTTTCGCTGTAGCAGAGAAAGGGAATTCCCCTAGTATCCTGATCTATGAGTATCCGTCACTGAAGCTCTATCGTATCCTGAGAGGTGGTACTGAACAGTACTTCTCTTATGTGGACTTCAGGTATTAAACTCAACAATTCATGTTATCATAAATGCAGATCAACTTTACATAAAAGTTACCAGAATTTACATGTATCTCATTCCTCCTTTCTCTACAGTACCATAAATAATGAAAAAGATTCAAATTTAGCATTGTATAGCAGTAAAACATTTAAATATCTCGAACAGTTATAATTTCTGAGTGTTAATATAGGCACATTATGTCTCATAAGGGTGATTCAAAGAAGCTGAAGTATAAGGCTAGTACATGTATGTTCAGAGCGTATCAGTGCCATCTTTTCTAAATACTGGAGGAACAGTATTTGTGGTTATGTAAGGGTATAGTACTGAGCTTGTTAAACACCAATCATAGGGTTGGAGAATACAGGGAGCACATGTGGCTGTTGCGGTTTTTCAAAAATGAATGATCTTGCTAGTTCATAATTTACAATGTACAATGAGGAAGCCTCCTGTTGCCATGGCGCTCTCCGTGCTAAAAAGGAACAGGAAGCCGAACTGCATGTGATGTCTTTGCATTGAGTTTGTGATTGTCCAGTATTTGCCCCGTCTTGTCTTTGTTACCAGTGGCGTCAAAGGTGGTTTCCTTCAACAATTGGGCTGGCACACCGTCATGTAAGAGAAATAACCTTAAGTCTGACATTAAACCTCAATCAAACAAACAAACAATTACAATGTACTCTAGCTATAACATTGTGTCTTTCATTTAGCCCTGATGGTGAGCTGCTAGCATCACAAGGTGGTGAATCCGACTACATGTTAACTGTGTGGAGATGGAGGCAGGAGAAGATTGTTCTGCGATCAAAGGCCTTCTCCCAGGAGGTGTTCAGAGCCACCTTCTCTACAGAATTAGAGGGACAACTCACTACAGCTGGTACTTCACATATCAAGTAAGTTTAGTGCAGTATTTCAGAATCAGTCGTTCACATGTTTATTGGTGAAGGGTTGGGAGGGAGCTTCTTGGGTCCGGTTGCTTGAAGCATTATTAAATTTAAACTGCTATTAGATGACGTCACGCCATGTTGAAAGCCTGTCTCTAATCCTCTATTAGCGATTTAATCTGGTGTTAGTTCAAGCAACTGGCCCCTGGTGCTTTTAGATCGAAGCGGCAACATGAAGCTGATTTATTTGATGGCTTTGTGATTGTCCTGTATTTGTCCTGTATCGTCTTTGATTGTTTCCAGTGTGTCAAACAGGTTGTTGTATAAACATTACACAAGTGTGTACAGCTTAAAACTCATTAAATATTAATGATTTTAAGTAAATGAATTTGGACTTGATACTATAAGCATTATCAGTGTGAACATTTCTTTCTTCATATAGCCTTTGATCTTTTTATTGTATCAATGTGAGTCTCATAATGTCAAAAATTAGGCATTGCAGGCAGTTCTATGATGCAGTCGAGATTTGTAGCCTTTTTCAGTTAATCACCAGGAATTAATGTGTGTGATGTCTTTTCAAAGCACCACAATCCCAAATGTTGTGACGTGGGAGGACCACCTTGCAATGATTTAATTACCTCCCTTGCCAACTTTCCTGCGAGACTCTCATTGTGACATCACGGGACATTTTCAATAAAATTTCACCACAAAATCTAATACGTTTGTCTTATTTGTCTATTTAGATTCTGGAAAATGGCTGACACTTTCACCGGCCTAAAGTTACAGGGTCAACTAGGAAAGTTTGGTCGCACAGAGATTTCTGACATAGAGGGTTATGTTGAGCTGCCTGATGGTAAAGTGTTGTCAGGATGTGAGTGGGGGAATCTACTGGTGTGGGATGGAGGATTAATTAAGGTGGAAATTTCACGGAAAGGTGGTCAATCCTGTCATCATGGCCCTATTCAACAGATCTTGTTAGATGAAGGAGAGCTCATGACTGTAGGGGTGGATGGTTTCATTAGGGTAAGCTTTCATCTGAAGTGTACAATTACAAATATTAACCGTTAGTAGGCCAGATACCGTCAATTCAAGATACAAACTGTGGGCTGTATTGACCCATGTAATGATTTTATCTATAAATTATATTGATTTGAAAATGTAACAATTGTTTTTGCTGTTCTCTTTACATGATAATTTTGATTTGCTACTTTAATTTCAACTATAACATGGTTCGTACAGTCCTTAGAACTCCTGGAAATTCTTGTGAAAAATCAAATTAAGTTTTCCAATAGTTGTTTAACCTTGAAAGACATTTTTGCTCCTTGAAAACTCCTGAAAATTCAGTTTAACTGTTAATATTGAAAGACTTTCACAGAAAAAAATAGACCTTTGTGATTATAGATGCGAAAAGAGCAACTTTAATTGTGATCGATTTTGGGGTTTCGTACAAAATACTCATTCCTTTAGTTTTAACAATAGAATCTTCCTGGAAAACCTTAATTTTTTCAGCTACTGTATTTTGAATGCTTAATATAATGATTATGACTGTAAGTGTTAATAGCTATTGGGATAAATGATTGTGTTTGTAGGTATGGGATTTTGAGACAATAGACACAGCAGAAGGAGCAGACGAGCTGGGTCGATTTGAGATGGAGCCAATGAATGAGCTACAGGTGGGCAGTGATGTTAAACTGAAATCTATAGTCAAGTCTGTAGATACAGAGAATGAACCTACCATCTGGTATGCACAGGTAAGTCATCTCAGTTTATTTTCAAACTTATGATTTTGGTCACACGTAATTATAAAAAAATTTCGAAACAATTCACAGTAAAGTGATGCAAAATCCCAGATTAAAAAATTTAAATTGTCTTAAGAATTTAATTGTTTTTTTTTAAATATTTATTTCGTCCAACAAAGCATGCTGCCATTAGTTATTAATTTATAATTGAGTATGTATAGCTATGTAGAATCTGAGATTGTGTTTCCACAAATTTATGGAATGTTTTTTTGGGGGTTTTTTTATCCGCTGTAAAGTACAATCATGAAGTAAATTTTAAAATTGATTATCGCATCTTTCAGGATGGCAATGGAGGAATTTGGAAATTAGATCTTTCATTTTCTCACACATCTTTATCCCCTGAGAAACTGATGACTTATCATGCTGGACCTATTTGGTGTGCAGACACCTCACCCATCAGTCATCTGGCAGCTACAACCGGACAAGACAGTAAGGCTTTACAAACTATTTGACCTACGGGCCAATTGTACTTTTCAGCTCTTTCAAAACAAAGTACGAAGTAATGGCTCCTTATTAAGTTCGAGAGGGAGCTTTCTGTCGCCCTGATACTCTCTCAGAGCTAATCGCCTAGATGAACTAATCTCTTTGTGATGGCTTTGTATGGCTTCCTGTGAGTGTCTACTCGGGTCATTGTTTGTTGCCAGTGAAGTCGATGTTGGTTTCCTTCAACCATTGGGCACTCCGTTATAGAAAGGAAATAACTTTAAGCACAGCGATAAACCCAAATCCATCAAACATCATGGTTTTGAAAAGAGGTACTCATCACCTGCCCTGCTCTATAAATCTTGAATTTTGAAATTATTAGTTTTTACATACCATGATTTGACATGTCTGTGGTTACCATGGTTATTAAAGGTCTATATGGCACCCTATGAAGGCGTATGTTGAGTTTGTTTAGGATTTGTGTCACATGCCTAAAATGCATGGTAATCATTAAACATAAAAAACATAAAATAAACAAATTTAGGGGCAATTATTGATAAATATTTTCTCCTTTTTAAAATTTAATTAAATTATATTTTTTTTCAGGTACTGTTCGTATATTTGACTATGTGGCCAGAAAGCAGCTCTCAGAAGTCCGGTTCACTAGCTC
>JAQQZZ010131575.1:0-13749 GCA_030265115.1 Mopalia vespertina | reverse complement strand
ACCAACCCACATACGGTCCGCGGAATCGAACCCGCGACCCCAGAGGTGAGGGGGATATGTGGGCCAGAAGCATACACCCTCTAGAGCGAACACTCTAGACCACTCCGCCGCGGAGGCCCCGACTGTTATCGCTGAACTGTTATTGCTGTCACGAAGCAGATCATGTAGCCAGACAATGTCCGAAAAAGTCAATTGAATCCACCACAACTTCTTGCAAGTTGAATGAATCTGCAGCAACTGAACACAATGTTATGTGGATGAGATTCAAGTCAAACTGGAATGTGGGTGTTATATAACCTTACTGGCTAAGGACGAAGATCCTCATTTGGAAGGCTTACCTGTGCCTGATAGTTATGTTGGTACTAACAGGGTCAAAGTCCTGCGGCACACTGGCTGTAACTCTGTCATTGTTCGCCGCTGTTTGGTAGACGACAGTTGTCTCGCCGGCGAGACACGTGGGTATGTCATGGTGGACCGACCTGTTCATACGGCTCCCGTTGCTAAAACTTTCGTAAAAAACCTTGTTTGTAGATGCTTTATGCATGGTAAATCATCATTGGCAATGCTCAAGAATTGTCGGACTGTGCTACCATCAAACGTGAAGGTCTTTTGCAAAGCGTCTTTTGTCTGAGAATGCTGATTCAGCACACGCCGTTGAAACACGTAGCCGTAGACAAACCCGTTTTGAGACCGCTGAAAGTACACAAAATTGACGTGTTGGATATCACTACGGCCGACTTGGTCCAAAAACAACAGAGCAATATAAGTTTGGCTAAATATCACAATCATGCTAAATCATGCAGCGGTCCTATAGCCATAGGATTGGGCTCAGAGGCCTTCCCTTATAAGGGAGGCGTGTTGCATCGCTTGTATGCGAAAACACCACAATCCGGCTGGACTAAACAACTAGTCGTTCCAAATGACCTCCATAATCGAAATATATTGCCAGTCTTGTAACGTTTGCGAGAATACCCTTCCTAGAGGTAAGGTTCCTACAGTTCCCCTTGGGGATGCCCTTGATTGATACCCCCTTCCATAGCAGCTGACATTACATGGCCCGTTGATCAAGTGAATCAACCATCCTCCCAGTCACGCTACAAGGGCGTCTATGATCTTAAATCGAAATCTCGAAGCTTAAATGCGAATGATAAGGTCCTTCTGTTCCTGTCCAGCATCGATAACAAATTGCCTATGCAATAGAAAGGCCCTATAGTGTGTAGGAGTCAACGATTACAAAAGTGCCATTAGCGATAAACATAAAGTTTTCACATCGACATGCTAAAGACGTATGATGAACGGGACTCCCATGTAGTTGCAGGCCTGGTAGCAGCAATTGGTGACAATCTTCAAGACTGAAGAGTTCGACAACGATTCTCTTCTCAAAGAATATCCAACTAAAGTTGCGCAAGAACACACTGATGTACATGTTACTACTTCCTTGTCCCCACTTCAGCAGCGTGAACTGCGAAAACTCATTGCCGACTTTCCAGGCATTTTTCCCCACTTACCTGGTACTACAGATTTGGTAGAGCATGATATTGAACTTACCAGCACCGCTCCTATCGCTGCAAAGCCATATCCTGTCCCACACTGCTTAGTTGATACCGTTAGGACAGGCCTCAATTGTCACAACCGACCCCGGCCAGCATTAAGCCAGTCAATGGCGTTGATATCTTTCTCTAACAACACGCATTCACTCACAAACACACACTTTTAGTAATAGTTCGGCCTATTCGAGCATATTATTAATAACACAACTAATTTTGCGCTTCTGCTGGCCGGGATCGGTTGTGAAGTTTTGGGGAAGACTATTTTATGTGTTTATCAGCTATCCACTCAAACTAAAACATGCTGATCCACTTTATATGACGAACGTGTCAATATGTTATTGAATAATTATAACTGTTGTTGTTGTGTGTATTTTAGCTAACAAAAAGCCTAGATGGGTTCAGAATTGCTTTGATTCGAGAGGGGTTTGACTGGACGGAAGCTGATGTATCAGAATGTGTATCTAACGCTGCAAAAAGATTATCAACTGTCGGGGCAGTGGTCCATGATGTCAGCATACCCATGCATACAGATGGTAACAAATGTCGAGAATAACAACTTTAAGAAAATTACATTGACAAAAACATACCGCAACCATGATTCAGACAAACCTGAAAACGTGGGAGAAAATGTCACCCATGTTGAACCAATGTTATAGAATCAGTTGTGTTGATTTGTTTTTTTTTTAAATTCGACCGATTAGAATCCACACCGTTAGAGCAATGTTATGTTACGCCTATTTGTCACGAGTGACCAATCAAAACTGATCAGAATTTAATTGCATCACAAATGCGGCTAGTGCTTGGGAGAAGAAGAAAGCTAGGAGATAGCTAAAAGGGGATAAACATGAGAGGAGAGTAAATAAGTTTAACACAGAGAGAATAGTGAGAACAGATGAATTGGACGAATCAACTTCTATTGGTACTTAGTATTATCTTGCAATTCATTTAGAATAGATTAGTATGAAAAGGAATAAATATTGATTCACCCATTTATAATTAGAAAGAAAACATAATTTTACAAGACGCATTCTATAATAACACTCCGTAGTAAGACCCATCTGTTCGTCAACATCAAAAGCGTAGTTTTATCTTATTGCTACTATGGATGACATTAGAAATTTAACCCGTTAATTTTTGTACTAATAGTCATTATAAAGAAATGTTTTCTGCCTATTACTTTAATGATGATAGGAATCTCTGGCTAAGGGCAGTTTGTTCGAAAAGTAGTAATGCTTTCTTTGCTTAACACTTGAGGAAGATTAACTTTCCAACATTATGAAAATAATTCACATCACGGTGGCGCTAGTGTCAAGTATTGTTGACATACACCCTCGTCATATGAGTTAAATACCCTGAAGTATGGCGTAAATTACCAATCAATCAATCTGATGATGATAATGAAATAAAATCCCCATAAACCAAGATTATAATTTGAACGCGTATCTAAACGGTTCATTTGATGCATACTTGTTTGGTCAAATTTGTTTGTTATTGGGATGGTATAATATTTATTGGTAAGAAGAATTCTGCATCAATATAAGGACAAAAATATTTCTGTGTAATATTTTGTCAAACAGACCTGTTCTACAAGAATGGAAATTCTAACGATCCGTTCTTCAAAATATTCAGGAAGAGTTGGACATTAGCTACCAGTCGTTACTGTTTTTACTGTATACTTTTGTCGGGATTTTCATAGACGCAGGGGAGCCATGGTAACTCAAAACATTTAAAATGTATAAAATCATTGACATAGAATAAACCATACGTGTTATATTACCAAGAAGAAAACATAAAATACTACACACAGTTAGTCAGTAACATACTATGTTCTTAAGTATAGCACATTAAGTATTATTAAACCTATCAATCCGGCTAAGTGAGATAATTCAAATATGTAAGTCGCCCTCAAATCGGGAAGCTGCCTGTTGTTTGTCACGGGATCTTCATCAATTTCAATCGTACACTTTCCGCACTCTCAGAGAAACGGTTCTGAATAGAACTTAATCGCGAATTGTAATGGGTAACCTATAGACATTTCCAAAAAAGGTTTACAAAAAAAGGCATGGTATAGAATACGCTACGCACAAAGAAACGCAGGTATAGTTTAAAACAATTCTAACCTGCGCCAGGCACTTCTGTTTTGGAGACTTGCTGAAGTTGCATTCTGCAAACTTGGATTAGGTTTTGCAGTCCTCAATGTTAAGAGAGGTAAACCTTTCCAATAAAAACACTACATTCACAATGATTACTGTCGGGAGTCTTTTGAAGGAATGGGACTCAAAAATATAACGGTTCAGTAGTCTGCATAATATGACACATGATAAGAATAGGGAGAAATTAAAATTAGATAAAAAACTAAAAAGAAGAGACTTTCGTCAGTTGGTCGGTAAAAGATTTCTTCTTCTTGTTCGATGTGCAAAGCCGATTTTTATAAGAACCAATGAGGTGTTTTAGTTAAATAAGCTGCTCACTCCAACAGATTCTGCTTGGTTTCCCCTTCAAAGCAAGATTTTTTTATTATCCATATGATTTATACTTGCAGACCAAACTCTGTTCTCTTACGGCTAACCGGGCCTGCGGCCGTCGCTTAGGGGTAGCGTGTGCGCTTACTAATCCTACTCCGTTCACAGGATCTAGTCCGTCTGTCGACCATCAGGTATATGAGTTTTCCATCGTAATACGGCAAGGAACCGTGCGAAGGGTGTCGAAAATCCGTCGTCATATAAGTGAAATACCCTTGAGTACGCCTTTAAACCCCAATCAAACAAACAAACCAATTATGGAAGCCTAGCGAGTGCGTTTACTAATCCTACTTCGTTGTTACGATGTTCTGTTCACAGTATCGAGTCCGTCTGCCTACCATTTATATGTATATAACCGAGTCACACAATGTGGCTCCGGCAATCGCGGGGTGGTTTTTACGAGGTTTCCTCCCGGTTTTCCACCGTAATGAGGCAAAGAACAGTGTGAAGTGGACAATCCGTCGTCATATAAGTGAAATACTCTTGAGTACGACATTAAACCACAATCAAACAAACAAACAAACAAACAAACAATCCCATTTGTCAACAGCCCAATCCGATTGTGCACCTCAATCCTTTTTCGACACGAAATCAACCCATTTTATAAGCAAACGAATTACCACTCCGATTGTTTGCACTCAGGTCGCCGAGTACACTTTGCACTCCATGACCCCCACATCACATCTCGTCACATCGCGTCAACTCTCGCGAGTCCGCCGCGTGCAAAGGTTCACGGGAAGACACCCACATCACCCCATGACAGCACTAGGGTCAACCCATCCGCTTCGCACAACATGATAAGTAACAACCCTGCCTTATTATGTAATAGCAAATGCTAGCCCAAATTCCCGAGATTTCCCCACATCGCATCCGCACCTTAATACTCGGTTTTATAGTGGGTTTTGGTCGTATTTAATGCTATTTTAGTAACATAGCGGCCTTCAGATTAAGAAACTAATTAATATTAAGCCAGTAATTAAAATGTACAAACCGGAAGTGACGTACGCAGTCCAAGGGACGCACAATAAAAACACCATTCCATATGCTATAGCTACGATAAACCTATCATATCCGAGTAAAGTTCTTCTCTGAATTTTTATATCAGGCAGAATTATTACTGTACAGGTTTGTACCAAATTATTCCAAGGAAGAACTAGAAGCCAGGAAAAAATATATAAGTAGAAAACTGTAGATATAGCAGTGTGTAGGCCTAGATGCAAATACGTATCCTTATAGACTTGTATTATACAGTCAATATGCAGGCCTAGTCGCATGGAAGACAAGTCTTGGCATGGTGTAATGACCTGAAATGTCAGATCTAACAACCCGAAAACGTAAAAATCAATACAAAAATGCCCTTAAATTGTAAAGAACAGCTTAATTTAACAGGTGTTAGCATCAGTGGGCGAACTAAAACCTTCCATATCAGCACAGAGTTCAAGCTCTTCGTCTTGGCTACATTTACTGATACTGGGCTGGGGACCGTGTAAAGCTCGGCGTCTTCCCGACCTTCTCTATATCTGGTGTCGACGCTCGCCGCGCTTTGCGAAAGCACTCCTGTCTATCCGAGCCTGTTGTTCTGGGCCAAATGGAAATATACACGGTATACAGCATTTTTTTTTTAGCTTATTCTTGTTAGCTTTAAATCGGTCAATTCGTGCTGAAGGTACCATTCATAATCGGATGGCCCAAAATGTTTTACGCACACTCGCAAGTTCTTTAACCTGTCAAATGAAGCATTTATTGGCAAATCTTTCTTTCTGATTTTTACCAGCCACTGCCAACCTCTCCGGGAACCGTGAAACGGAATTCTTTTTGCAATAACCAATTTATAATTGTCACATCCAGGTTCTACGCAAGCAGGCCTTGTCAGAAATGAGATATTCATACGTGTAACACTGCAATAGCATACGATATGTTGTGGGTCATGTATTTCCGGTTTGTAATATTTACATTACTGACTTAATTTTAATTAGTTCTGAGGGCTGTAATGTAACTAAAATGGTATTTAAAAACGACCAAAACCCACTATAAACTGCGTTTCTTCTCCTTTAAAGGTTGCAGGTCCGCGTGAATGGAACAAACTTAAAACTAAAATTCGTCTGACCGCGTCTGATTCTCTGTTTAAAAGGCAACTGAAATCACATTTAACTGATGACATTGTTTCAGTTAAAGACATTTTCATCAGCGTATCCACATTTTGTAAATAAATGTATGTATATATATATGTTAATATAATTTTATAATCCGTCTACTTCCTTATATATTCACCTGTCTGGTATATAAATTAATGTCCCCTCCCCAATAGGATAGAACGAGCTCCATGGAGCTTTAATCCCGCCAACAAACTGAACCTTTCGTAATTTTATATATTTTTGTCTTGTTGGTGAATAAATAAATATATATCAATATTATCAATAAAAATATTTATTTTCTTGACCGTAATCAGATTTATTGCTTTATTTATTTATTTGCACCTGATTTGTAGCCTTCGGTAACTATGAAGAAAACAATAAAGGTGTATATTAACGACACCACAAATGCAAATACTCTATTTGGCATGCAAAGCATAGACAATAGACTTAATTTTTAATAAAATATAGTCATTCCGACTAGAATTTTTGTTTATTTATTTATCTTTGGCATGGTTCAATTGAAACAATTCAGTTAAGTGGTTTTACTTTGTATGTTTGCCCACTTTATTTTCATGCTTTGTCATATTCTTGTTGATTTTCATATAGGGACATGGAAATAGCAATATAAGAAACTAGCTAAAATGACTACATCCATTCACTGTAAAATATAGTTTTTTTAAATGACGTTTATAAGTACGATTGTGCACATGATGGGCGTATGGATGCTACTGCTGTAATTATTAAATCACCAATCTAAAGTCTTCTTTTAGTTGAAAGTTGTGATGTAATTACTACTTAAGGTAATTTCCTGTGAACTACACTTTGTGTTTATTTCAGAGGGAAATAAACACTTTATTCCATGAAGAAAGTGTTTCCGAACGATACTTACATTATTATGTTTAGATGTTAAACACGAAATTATGTTTAAATGTTATAAACTTTGTGTTTAATAGAAATACACACATTGTGTTTTATTTTAAACAAAGTGTTTTAACTTACCTGAACATTATGTTTATGTATTATTATTATTGTGTGTAAAAGTGTTACAGCTTCGTGTTTAGTATTGCCCCTTGGCCGAAACGTGCGGGAGCACTGATATGATTGTGTTAATCCCCCAGATTTCACAAAAATAAAACGAATTTATGTAGGAAGAATTATTTAATAATGTGTGTGTATGTGTATGTGTTTCTAAGTTTCTCAATAATTATTAAGGCTTATAATGTGATTTACAAGTTGATGTAATTCTTCAAGAGAAATCTATACGATCGTGTCCGTTTAATCAATGAATGATAATAGACGCACAACTTCCCTGCACGTAATTACCTCCCTTTGGATATCACAGCTAAAAGGATAATATATAACGGGAATCGTGTCTAGCCATAAGTCTACTGTAGTGAGAGGGTCTCGCACCTTCCCACGAGAGATTTTGTCAAATATTCCGCCAAAAACAAAGATTTGAACTGGATGAATAAATCTTTTTCTTGGCGTTTTTTCTTCCTTCAATTCCTTCATGGTTAAATAGAATTTTAAAACGTAGACATTTTATATGAAATTCACATATTTTACTTTACCTCATCATTTCCTCATCAATAATTAAGGTGAAGGTAAACAAAAATATGGTGTAATATCGACCAATATATCAACAGTACACAGTCAACAAGTTTTTAATAAATTGTCCACGAATTTGGCTACATTAGTGTTCAGCAGCGAGAAAACTGAATGAGCAAAGGACTAGTTTAACTTTCCATTACCTGCAAAGCCCAAGATATCAATCATTTTATTTTTGCCCTCAACCATGATACCTTTGTGTGTTTGTTTACTGGGGGTTTAACGTCGTAATCAATGGTATTTCATTTATTTCACGACGGTTCGTCCACTTCACCATTTGATATACTTAAATACTATGAAAAAGCTCATAAAATCCACTTCTGCGATTGACTCACTCATATACCTGAGGTTGACAGAGGGACTATAACTCTAGAGCGGTATATCGAAGTAGGATCAGTAGACAGACAAGCTCACTACTGAACTATGGCTTCCGGCTTTATGACAGTTTGAGAATGGTGCTGTTATCTGCACTTAGCTCATTGGTGCATCCAGGACATTTCCTTAACAGTAATTCTTTCCTTGGTGTTGAAAATATTAAATATATAGGTGTTTCCGTCAATCATACAGCTTGTATTTATCTTGACTTCATTTAGAAAAGCGTCCAACATATTGTTTTAGAAAATCTCTGACATTTCTTATTGAAACCACTCAAATTCCACTAGAAGAAAGTTATAAACACATATATGTTCTGAATGACTTACTTGTATAAAATTACTTTTACACATGTATACCAAATTAACACAGACTTAACTGTCCATAACAATTTGATGCAATTATTTCAGTTGATAATATTTCAACCACTTCACCACAGCCACTTGACCAGTACTGACACTTGATACTGTATACATGTAGCACAGCTGTTTAAGTACTGGCTTAATAGTGACAGACAGTCACTCCATTTGTTTTTACCAAAATTACTTTTTTTTCCTAAAAAGAAGGCAAATGTGCATTGACAATTTGTTCTTGTCATTTAATGTGGCCTAACTTGATTTAATCCGAAACCATTTTACGATACAAATCTAATGATCTCAGATGAACTAGAACTTTTACTTATATCAATCATGTACATGCCATAAACAAACAAGAATGTACAAGTATAAATCTTTTTTATAAACTAAATATTATTGCACTCGTATAACGGTATGCCAGGCCAATGGGTTAAGACAACCAACCTTATCGCTACTGGCAACAAATGATTACTTCTGACAATCACAAAGGGTATGTGACTTATATGATGACGGATTGTCCATCTCATACGGTTCCTTGCTTAAATACCGGAGGAAACCTTGTAAAAACCACCCCCGCGATTGCCCGAGCCAGATCGTGTGACTCACTCATATACCTGATGGTTGACAGGCGGACTCGAACCCGTGGACGGTACATCGAAAGTTGGACTAGTATGTATACATCACAAAATTGAGGGCACAATGCAATTGCACCACAGACATACCGGCTCCGAGTGACCCTAATTAGCTCTGAGAGCACTAGGGCAACTGGAAGCTCACCCAAGGGTCGGCAAGTTGTAACGCAAGATTTCCAGGAGCAAAAATCCAAACCTAATCTGTACAAGTTTTCAGAGATAAATGTGTTGCCAACATACAGGCTACAATCGTATGTGATAAGAAATAGTTCAGGAGAAAAGCTACATCAAAAACTTCATAATATTACTCAAATAGTCCCCAGCAAAGCTTAAAGCTTTAAACCAGGCTGCACTTACAGATACTTTAGCAGACTGTTGGCTAGTTAGGCTCTGGTGGAGCTGCAATACACTTTATATGAATTCTTTAAACTTTTAGTGGCAGGACTCAAAATCATATTGTCTAAATATGAAGTGTTTAAATTTATAATATGAGGAAAAAACGAAATCAATTTTCTCCATGTTGCCCCTTAAAAACTTAAACTACTTAAAATAGAGCCAGAGAATGCGGTCGCAAGAGACGAAACTTCAGTGTAGAACGTACAGTTTCAATGTTAAAGCTATATAATAAATTTGGTTGGTTGGTTGGATTGTTGGTTGGTTGGATTGTTGGTTGGTTGGCGTCTAATGCCGTGATCAAGGGTATTTCTAAAATTCATTTACAAACATATGACGAGAAAAAATCCTAAATAAATAACCACACTTACACAGCCGTGTAATTTTTAAATGTTTTATGCCATTGCCTCCTGTGCTAAAAAGACAAGCAAATACAGCAAAACGCGCTCAAAACACAATGTCCTTTATCCAGACAGCTATTACAACTAGAGTTGAGTTTGGACATTAAAATGAGGCATATATATAACACCTGAAATATAGAACATGGTTTTTTGGATTGGGTTCAATGCTGTCGGCGGTTAGTGGTTATTCCGATATTGACAGAAGTATTTGTAATTAAAATCTAACAGCATCAATGAAATGATATAAACGAATTAACCAAGAAGAGTTTAATTTGTTGCCAATGGAATTTACTCACTTCGGCTAAATCAGTGTATCACACCCTTATCGTTGAATAGAGTTGAACAAGCAAGCTCAAGGTGGTGGTGGAGGGGGGGGGGCGGGGGGTCTTAACAGATGCGCCTGTATTTTCCTGGGAAAATAGCCATATTTTAAACATCTATCTATCTTAGGAACACAAACATTACTTCAAATCATTTGTTTCGATGTTATTTTGTTTGTACAGAAATACAAGACCTGCAGCTCTACGGGGAACTGATGACTCCAGCAACAACACCATCCTCGGGAAACGCAACAAATATTTAGAATTCTCAGACTTAAAAAACATTTAAAGTGGAGTTGTTGGGCTCTTTAGGGTTCAAAAAGGGAGATAACTTTAAAGAAGGTGTAGAGTGGATACAAACGATTGCATAGAGTTGTCTACCTTTTGCTTCATTGTCATTGTTAACCATTTTAACTCCAGATCACTCAAAAATACCGGAATGCAGGCAAAAGAGAGTCAAGAAATTTATTGACTTTCAGTAAATATCTAGAATGCTGATTCAGCTGAATTTTAAAACCTAATTGCAAGGCACCAAATGAAGCTTTATTAAGTTCGGATATTTTATTAGCACAGTACTATTGACTCTTCAAGTTGATGCTTCCGTTTTTTGCGCATATATTACCAAAACAAAATCATCTCAAATTTCGTCCAAGTTATTAACATAAACAACACATGCTACTTAAATGACCAATGGATTGTGTTTTGGATGCAGATGTCACCTTTTTCAGTTAGGAAACATCAGTATGTTTTTGTGGAAGAAAATATAAATTGGTTTAAAATTGTGCCTAGCAAAGATGTTACAATTATTCTTCAGCGAAATTTTAGGTGTAGATGTTTGGAAATATATGTATGCTGTCAGTTATACATTAAAATAGCATTTTTATGTAAAATTAAACTTTTTTATTTGTTGTTCTTAACTTGTGTGATATCAGTGCTGTCTTTTAAGTCAGTCCTTAAATGTATCTTTTGAAACCTGGTCATTTAATATATAATAGGAAATCACACTATTGTCTCCTTTGTCACGTTGTATTACAATCATTGTGGATTTCTGTTGTCGCTTTGAAAGGATCTTCTTGTTATACTAGTACTTGTCTTCTCCGAAGTAATAGCCAAGACACATGTAATCTTCTTTGTTTTGTGATTGTCTTGCCATAGTTTGCTGCCAGTGATGTGATAGGGGTTTATTTTACTGCAGGTCATCTCACGTAAGCTTGAACACTGTGTACTTTATCAATCCCATTCAATCAAAAAACCTTATCTCATTGCATAAACGCATAAATCCATTCATCCGTGTTAGCCTTCAGATACCCATTACTTCTTGTATATATGCATGATAACATCAACATCAATTTTTAAAGAGATGCTATGAAAAAAATATATCTAAGCAAATATCCTGATTGTTAACTGACAATTGCAGGTGGCTGAAAGAAGCTTCTTGTTGCCATGGTGCTCTTAGAGCTAAGGAGCAGCACGAACACGACCAGTTCGTCGTCTTTTTATTGTGCCTTGTGATTCTCCTGTCTTTTGACATCGATATTGGTTTCCTTCGCTCATTTGGCTAGCACACAGTCATAGTACAGCATAAAGCCCCTGCCAAATAAACAAACCTATAGTGACTTCGTATGTTGTCAGTGGCATCAAGTGAGATTTCTTCACTCATTGGGCTGGCGCACCATCATACAAGTGAAATGACCTTATGGTGTAAAACCTCAACCAAACAAGAAATTGAATGATAAGTTTCATACCTCGAGACAACTTGGTGTTGGAATGTTTTTGCTTTTTTTTTCTTTTTTGAGGGGAAGGGGAGAGGGGTTCATTTTTTGGTTTTGGTTACACTTTTTTCGCTGCAATACTTTAAGGTTTGAAGATTGATCCTGCTCAGTTAATTCTGTTCCCAATGATAATCATGATTAAATAGATTGTGTAAATAAGTATTGCTTCTGTAATTTACTGTTGGAATATACCTCCATCATATGATTGAAGAACCCTTGTGCAAAACATAAACTTTCAGTCTTAAATAGCCTGTTGTGTTTGTTGATAATATGTATAGTTGTATAAACAACCAATATACATGCTATGCTAAAACCTGCTCTGTGATTAATAATATTGAGTTAATTTGACTAGCCAATATGTTCGCTATTTAAAAATAAAAGCTCTATTATTTATTTACTTTAATAAGTTAAGCCTGCATAAATATTGAATACAGCTGAGAGCGTGTGATTTAATGTCAAACCAGGTGACTTGAGTGTCCATTAAATTGAATAGTTTATTTTTTCACAATAAAATGATGTAAAATTATAGAAAAGTATGGAATAGAAAGGCGGCTGTAAAATCTGTTGCATAAATCCATTCAATAATTCAACATAACCGTGATTTGACATTCAATCATATTTTGATTTGAATTTCAAAACAGATAAACCAACATAAAACTGACATTTAACACCAGCCATCTGATAGTTCGGTCTGTAGTATCCCATATTCATTTAGGACTGATCTCCGACTACACTGTAAAAAATATCACCGTAAAATTACGGCGATAGAACTGGCAGCACGGCAAACTTTCGCCGTTTTTTTTACTGCTTGCCATTATTTTACGGGCTGTTGTTATTTCACAGCTTGCCGTTTATTTTTTTTGTTTACATTTTCCCCGTTTCTTTACTGAAGTACTGTAAAATTACGGCGATAGAACTGGCAGCACGGTTGCCAAACTTTCGCCGTTTTTTACGGCTTGCAGGAATTTTACGGGTTGTCGTTATTTCACAATTTACTGAAATACTGTAAAATTACGGCGATAGCACTGGCAGCACGGCTGCCAAACTTTCGCCGTTTTTTACGGCTTGCAATTATTTTACGGACTGTCGTTATTTCACAGCTTACAGTTTATTTCTAGTTATGGCGATAGAACTGGCAGCAAGGCTGTTTTTTTTTACAAAAGAGTGTAAAATTACAGCGAAAGTGTCAGCAGCAAGGCTACCAACTTTGCCGTTACTTCAGTCTGTCGTTTGTTTCAACTTTTTTCCATATCGCAGTCTTTTTTTGAACATGTTCTTCAGTTACAAAGTAACTACTGCACACATCTATAGCATATTTAGATTAGTCACATTACTACCATATATGAAACGTACACAAATCAGGGAATTTGATTTAACATTGACCTTTACTGACTTGCAGCTGTTGTACAGATTTGTCTACTTTTGGCTGTGTGGCCTATATATTAAATGATTTACATTTTTAAATATAAACTTCCACCCTGAAAACCAACAGAAAAAGTTCGAAACTAGTTTATGGGAGTTGATGCTGTTTTTTCTCTCGACACATTTGTGTAGTTAACATTTTTGAATATGTAGACTATTTCCTTCTTGATTATATACAACTGAATGGCTGAATTTTGTCAAGAATGACACTAAATCGATTAAGAAACACACCACTGAACCATGACTGGCATGGTATAACCATTATC
>JAQQZZ010131564.1:0-13750 GCA_030265115.1 Mopalia vespertina | reverse complement strand
GTCCTGTATTTGTCCCATCTTGTCTTTGTTTGTTGCCAGTGTGTCAAGGGTGGTTTCCTTCATCCATTGGGCTGGCATGTCGTCAGATAAGTTAAATACCCTTGAGAAGGACGTAAAACCCCAATCAAACAAACAAACAATTAAATCAAAATCCATTTTGTAGAAAAATTCTGTTTACAAATTTTTCAAAACATTAATGTGATCATGTTAATGGGATTTACTGTAGTCTTGTTAGGCTAGCAAGTGACATGACACACTAACAGATAAAACTTGACCCGTCCAAAGACCTACATGTAGTTTGTTTGTTTGGTGCAAATACGTTTAATAGTGCTGCTTTTTTGTTTATTCAGTTTAGGCCTTGAAAGTTACTGTGATTAACTGGAAAATCTATTGTTTTTAAATCTATATAAGTTTTAAAAAAGCATAAATCTAATAATAACTTACTTGCAAAATCAACTAAATAGTATTTAGCTATCATTTTGCAAATTGTAACAGCCGTCCCAAAATCATTTAAAGTACTTTGCCATTAGGCCTAAATCATCTCAATAGGTTGCTAAGGCAATCACGAGGATGGTTTTTACAAAGTTTCCTCTCTGTTTCCATTGTATTTGAGCAAGGCACAACAAAAATGGAGAAGTTGTTGTCAAATAGGTGAAATAACCTTGAGCGCGACATTTAATGTGCCCCCCTGCTGTGGCATAGTGGATAGCATGTGCGCTTACTAATCCTACTCCAATGTACCGTTTATGGGATCAAGTCAGTCTGTTGACCATCAAGTATATGAGAGTCACATGATGTGGCTCTGGCAATCGCGGGGGTGGTTTTTATAAGGTTTCCGCCCAGTTCCCACCATAATTAGGCAAGGAACAGTGTGAACTAGACAATCGTCGTCAGATGAGTGAAATACCCTTGAGCATGATGTTAAACCCCAATCAAACAAACCTTTACTTCCAGTGATTGCTTGCAGAATAAAAATTAAACTAATGTCTTATGAAATAACTTTATCATACTTAACTCTTTATGAAGATTGTTTCATTGTATTTCAATTTTGTATACATACACATCAAAAAACAGGTACCAGATGTATAAAATAGTTCCCTCACTTAAATGATGAAAAATATTGTCCTCCATTTTGGTAACCATGGTAATCAGCTGTTGCTATGCAAATATTATACATATAAGTTACATTCTTACAAGTTTATTACATTTAGCAGCCGTCCATTTTATTTTGTCTCTATGCGATGATAGTATAGTTAATCATTAAGCATTATTTTAATGTGCATTTAATCATTTGTATAGAATTTTATTGCAGGTAGATAATTCTGACAGTGTTCAATAATAACATATAGTGCTTGATATTTTGATCATTTTAATTGTTACCTTGTTTTTGCATAATAACTAGTTTCATTTTTAGACTTCTTTCTAATCTATGCAGCATAATCGAGATTTTGTTGTCAATTTTTAAATAATGATATCATAAATATTGTTAAGCTTTCTTAACATATCTTACTGCAGAGCATAAGTGAAACTTACAGTTTTCTTGTATTATTGAAGTTGTATATATTTTCTATATTTTTTAAGAATGTTTCGAAATGTGGGGGGTCTTCCAAATGTAAACCATGGATGTGCAGCTTCTTCCTTTAGGTCTTCCATTGTTATTATACTAGTATTCAACTCTGTACAGAGGGTTGGTAGGGAGCTTCCAGTTGCCCTGGTGCTTTCTTAGGTTAAGGGCAACAGGATCGTTATTGTTTTTACTTTTGATGCCGTCTTGTGATTGTCCTGTCTGGTCTTTTTCCCAGTGGCATGGATGTTTGTTTTCTTCACCTATTGGGCTGGCACGCCGTCATGGGAGTGAAATTACCTTAAATATGATGTTTAACCCCAACCAAACAATATAATGCATTATATGATAGATCTGTTTTATTTCTGTAAAAGTTTACTGTAATTTTACAGTAACATGTTTCTCACGAACAATTACTGTTACTGTGTTTTATATTTACATTAAAATTTCTGCAGAGTGTTTTATTTCAAACAAAGTCTTCCCTGTTGAATAAAAACAATTTAGATACATATACGAAAAGTATATAATGTTTTGGGTGTTTTATTTTATACCATCAGTTGATGGGTTACGTTGTAGCTTCATTGGGGCCGGTTGCTCGAGGCCTTATTGAATTTATTCCGCTATAAGATGACGTCACGTCTTGTTGCAGGACAGGCTTTCATGAAACTTCATACGAACATTTTACAGTAAGTTCCAACGTTATTATTGGACGTTCGCCAAAATTAAATTCTTGTAATCCTGAGAATCCAAGCTTTTCAAAAATATATATACATGCATCACATTTCAGTCTAAATTTGGCGTGGTAATGGGCTTAACGTGCCATCTCAAGGTGCGATTTGTAGTTTCGATTTCTGAGGATTCCGTTCATATGCGGAGTTTTTATTGGTCCACTGTTTCGTACTTTTCATTGACCAATCAGAATGCTACAAATAAGGGGAATCCCCGAAAGTCAGAACTACCAATCGTACCGTCAAAATGCGCCTTTAGAAAAATTGTTCGCTCAAAATCAACCCAATCCCCGATTCTTCTAATGTCATTTTTACCCATAAACAGAAAGACATCGCCATTGTTGTCCAACCAACACCCGTGACACAAACACCACGTGCTGGGACTAATGTAACACTAGCACCAATTGGTCATTTTGTTGTACATCGTCGTCAATAAATACATCAATCATATCGATGTCGTGACATCATAACTTTCGTTCAATCGAAATCAGGCAGGCCCATTCATCGACCATTTTGTTGAACTGTCCCACTCTAACCCTCTACAGAAGAAATGTAAAAAAAAAAATAATGTCGTCGGGACTGGACCTACTTTTTTCCATGGAAAGAAAATTTAAACAGCTTGCCCGGTGAATTTCCGTTACATTTTCGAAAAATCTTGGTGTTTATCTAATTTTTGCGTGTTCCGAATAACTTTTTAGAATATCAAATTCGCAACAGTCATAATCCAGTACGATCTTGTCGCCTACGAAGTTCTGAATTAAAGCGTCCTTTCGGGAGCTAAATGTTCTAGCATCTGTAGCTATCCGGATTGTAATTACATCACGCAATCCTATTCCGGGAAGCATTGCTACACTTGTTACATTCCGGGCATGCTGATGTATTTATAAGAGGATGAAATTTCACTATTTTAACTCACTTTTTAATTTTAAAAAATTGAAAAAACAGGTAAATAAAAACGCTGAATGACCGTTTGTTGGTTGAAATAATGAACTATATATTTCTGTAAAAACACTTTTGTTAACATTAGTGACGTAAAATGAGGAACAATCTGAAAAAATGTGTTACTTCAACAGTATATATTTTTTTCCATATATTCGTTAGAATAATTAAAATGTTAATGTTCTACATTAAAATGCGATTCAGAATATATATACACATGTTGCAAAATTTCGTATATAGTTTAGAAGTAAAATGGTAAAACAAGTCATTCTCATGCGCAAATATAACCTCCAAATATTTTTTGAATGCACGTAAATATTCACTTTAGCTGTCCTGTTCAGTTTTCATACCTTCATTCAGAATAAAATGTCTAACATTCTGGAACGTTTGTTTGTTTGATTGGGTTTTATTGTATTACTCAAGGGTATTTCACTTATATGACGACGGATTGTCCGATTCACACTGTTCCTTGTCTTATTACGGTGGAAAACCGGGAGGAAACCTCGTAAAAACCACCCTCGCGATTGCCGGAGCCACATCGTGTGACTCACTCATATAACTGGTGGTCGACAGACGGACGATCCCGTTAACGGTAAATTGGAGTAGGATTAGGAAGCGTACACGGTACCACTAAGCCACGGCCCCCATTCTGGAACAAAATTGGGCATTTGCTGCAATGGTGCTGCCCAGAAGGTAATAAGTATTGCATTACAGGGTTTTATTACATTCCGAACAGCTACAAACACCTATATTTGAAACGTTGTAAGGAGAAAAGCTGGCATTGGAATACGATAAAGAGGGATCGCGTGTAGATTCTTAATGCTCGCTGGCTGGCCTACAAGATAATCGTTTTGGAGAAAATGAGCGAATATTCGTACATTGCCTATATAAACACCTCTTCTAAAGAATGGTTTGATTATCTTAGATAATATTATGCTTCTTGGGGACGCGAGGGAGAAAGCATTCTCCCAATTGTATTACTTTATAGCATTCACAAGACTGTACGTATTACTTAACACTCATGATACTGTATTGCTTATCATTCATTAGACTGTATTACGTAGCATTCACAATACAGTATTACTCAGTATTCACAATACAGTATTACTTAGCATTCACAATACAGTATTACTTAGCATTCACAATACAGTATTACTTCGCATTCACAATACAGTATTACTCAGTATTCACAAAACTGTATAACTTAACGCTCATGACACTGCTTTCACAAGACTATAATCCATCAGACTGTATCGCTTAGCATTAATAAGACTGTATTATTAAGCATTCACAAGAATATTACTTGACATTTACAAGAAAGTTCTACTTAGCATTCGCAAGGCTGTATTACATATAGCAGTCACTCGACTGCATCCTTAACATTCGCAACACTGTATTACTTGGCATTTACGGATAAGTCGAATTGTGGTACTACACACCTTTGTGGCAGAACAGGTGAAAACAAATGGACAATGTAAGTAATTGTAAAATTACACTTGTGTCAATTTTGTTAGCGGTGTTAACATAATTAAGGTTAGATATTTGTCATCACTTTGTGATTTTCATGAACAATTAATTCGGTCAATTAAAGTAGAGGAAAGTTGTTAATGCAGGTGAATCTGTTATATTTTACAATTTACAATTTACAATGTACCTGTAAAGGTACATTTTTATAAGCATTTAATGTATTACGATCGAGTACAAATTTTTAAAATATAATTGTTTTTTTTTTAAACAGTTTTTTTTTTTAACAATTTAGAATTCAGTAGAAGTAATTTGATTCTATATTACATACAGTGGTGAAATAATTTTGTGTTCGTTTTTAATTGACTCTCAGGCGATTACTAGATTTATATCGGATAAGGATTAAAAGAGCTTCCTCCTGTCTGAATCTCAAAATTACCCGTATAAATTTGGAGAGCTTCTATAAAGCTCGTGTTATAATTTTCTTGTTAATACCAGACTTTCATAGCAGGGTGGCAGACAGTGCTTTTTTCTAAAAGATCGATTCATTGGCAGATATAACACCTTAACGGATTATTGATCGATCAATACACCTTTGATCTCGCCGATACCCGTTTTACCGTTTCCTTCTTTTCAATACGTTTATATAGAAATCCATAAAATCCTTTAGCGATATTTGTTATAAACATTTCAGATAGAATCATTTTATTTTGATGTCTGCTTTTTTTTTTAAATGTGTCTCTTTCAATATAATAGATGTACAATGACATTGTGTTTAACATTTATATTCAAAATGATCTTTCTAAACATTTGCAATAATTGTATTGTATTTCAATGAAAATTTTATTTGAATTTAACCACTTCTTGTTTTAATATATAATATGTTCGTACTTTTCTTATATATATATATATTTTTCTCTCTTCATTTATTCAAAATATATATAGCAAGGCACTTAAAATTAAAATCCACTTTGGCCGTTGGTAATGCCTATATTTTAGTTATATCCTCCGAAGACCCAGGGCAATGTTCTTTGTTAGATTTAAAGGCCATTCAATTTGATAGTTTCTTTTGGGATATCTTGTGAGTTCGGGTGGGTGTCCACAGAGATGTACCTTGTTTTATTGTGTGTTTGTTTGATTGGGGATGAAGGAAACCACCCTCTACACACTGGCAACAAACAAAGACAAGCAGGACAAATACAGGACGCAATACAGACACCACAAACAGATCGACTTCATGTTCCCCTTTAGCTCTGGGAGCACCAGGGTAACATGAAGCTCCCCCCCAACCACCGGCGAGATGGACCTTGAGTTGGAATTTCAATTTGCAACTGGATAATGAATAAATGGGCAATTATAAACAAATAAGCGTTTGTCCGTAAGTGTGGACAAGGGAGCTTAAGATGATTAATATTTTTGGAAAGGTTTTCGATTTCTGGATAGGATTTTAAATCCCTCAACTGTAAATATATCACTTGATTAAGTTAGTTTAGTTGGAAATCCCCGGTGTCACGTGGTCAAACACTGGTCTCATTCAGGACTCCTGTTTCATTATTACCCACCAAAACTGTTATGTACTGGACACCTATTGTAACAAGTAGCACATGTATGCTTACGTCAATAAAATATCTGAATCTGAAAATCATGACATCGACAGATCGATTTCACTGATCTATTAAATATTGATCTGTTATTGACAGATTTCACGCGAACAAGAGACCAATCAGAACGACTGTTTATAGACTGTTTGTCTGAGCACGTGCTGTTTATATCGCGTCTGTTGATTGGACAACAATGGGTCTGTAATACCTATTTATATATGAGACAAGTGATAATTTAATAATCCAATTTGACATCACATGTTTTAATAAAATTATAATGCCATCAAATACAACAGGATGATGGCAATCTAAATTACACGACAGAACTTATAGATGTAAGACATCAACTGTTTTACGTAAAGGTGACACAATACACATTAGCAATTGTTTAACTAAATCTGTCTTGTGGTAGACCAAAGTCACAACTCCAATAAACCACAAAATACGCATGAAACGTTTCCGTATTTGTGTTTGTTAAACCATTGTAGTAGTAATTACCATTCATAATAATGGATTACTTTAGCGAAATATACGCGTGTTTATCTTCACATTTTTGTTCAAAGTGGCTTTGGTTAACTGTGTCCAATTATTTATTGGGAATCACAGAATCTGTCCGTTAGCTCTTTTGTTTCAACATTCCTTTTTTAAATGGACGGCTATTATCTTGAAGATTTATTAACCCCCAAAATTCCTCATATTTCCTTTTTCTGGTAACATACCCAAACTTAGAAATGGCACATATTGCTTATATTTATGAAAATATATATATTTTTTCTGCTTCTCCTTCCTCCTCCTTTTCTTCTTTGTTTGTCTTTTTTCTCATAAATTACGCAACAATTGCATCTATAGTTTCATGATAACGGTCTAGAAACGATATCGAAATATTGCGAACTTTTCAACGAAGGCGATTAGCATCCAAAAAACAAAATTCAACTGTTTATTATATATTTTCATTTCTTAATCTTAATCAGTTAGTTTATTTGCAGAAAGTTTGTCCCTGGGCCTGTTGAAGAACACGAGTTTTCGTTTCTTTGGGCCATGTTTTGAACATCATTCTGAGCAATATATGCTTTTTTTTCAAATGCCGTCTTTGGCTCTAGTGTCTGTTGATTGGTCAACAATATTGCTGCAGTAAGTGTATACCGTAAAGTACTTGTAGATGCTTTTATGAGACAATGACTTTCCAACACCACGTCATCAAGACGTTTGGTTAAACTTAATCGATTTTATAGTCCCAGCGAATAAAAAATCTTCCAATAAATGTTGTGTGCATGCAAAAACATACGCATGTATAGGCCTATATGAATTAGTTGGTATTTAAAGGACTTTTGAAGGCACTTGTCCACTTATTGTTAACGTTATAATGGCTTCCAGTACATCTGCATTCCACAATCCAAATTAACGGTTAAAATGTATACGATATACACAGGTTCAGTGGACATTGGCAATAGGGTGATGCTTGACGATCATGAGGTGACTCCGGTGTGGTAAAACGGAGTAAATGTGGATAATCCGTCACCATATAAGAGGATGAAGTACCCTTAAGTACGGCGTTAAACGCTAATTAAAACCAACATAGCCATTGTGAAGGAGTCCGGAGTTGCGAAATTCTACACATGCAATTCTACATATTTTTGTGGTAACAGGTGAAAACAAACTTACAATTTTTAATAGTGTTATACAACACATACTGGTATCACTTTAATTGGTTTATCGGTGTAAGCTTGGGAGTGGGAAAGTTCTATGTGTTGAGGGTGGGATCTTTTTGTTCAAACATTTGAAATTTCCATCAGCAATTAACTCGTTCATTTAATGTATGGAAATTTTATTATTGCAGGTAATTTTGTGGTATTTTTTAACTGCATGAAGTGCATTAAAAGAAATTTAAAATTATTCTCGTATTCTCGACGGATTACCTATTGTTCTAGCCTAGTATTAATTTTGAAAAAAAATAAAAAATTTAGCTCGTTTTATTTCCGTACAATGTAGATTTCAGTGACGCTAGTTTAACTATCATTCACATGTATACCATTCAAATGATTTTAAACACTTTCTACTTGAATAGATTACGAGGCGGATTAACTGGTTTATATTGGATAAGGATTTGAAGGGCTTCATGTAGTCTATATTTCAAAATTATTAAACATTACCCGTATACATTTTGTTAGATGATAAATGAATCCCCTAGCTTTCTCGTTATTTGCTTGTTAATACGGGGCTTACACAGCAGGGCGGCAGACAGTACTTTAACTTTGAAGCTTTTTTAATAAATCACCAATCAAACAAATACAACACCTTAACTGCTTATGAGTTGAGAGACATACCGCTCCTCTGATCTCACCGACACCCGTATATTTCCGTTTTATTCAACACGTTTGCATTTGGTATATATCTACAAAAAAAATGTTGAAGGGATTGAACGGACCATTTTAGTGCGATGATTAGAAATTGTGATGAAAATTCTAAGTTTAAAAACAATCTTTTTATTCTATGCTTGACTTTTTAAATTTATATGTTAATTGTTATTACATAACCAATATGAATTTTTTTTAAATTTGTTTGAAACGATGTTTATTACTGTATTGCAATACATTATAATCACTATAACAATTCATTTAAATGAAAGTTTAATTTGATTTTCATTTCCTGTCTGATAGATAGATACATATATTGTATCTGGCTATTCTTCTTATATTGAAGACGGCACTTACAATGCCGGTTTATTTATTGGGATATTTGGTTACAAATTTCCGGTGCATCCTCGCCAAAGACAGTGATGCCATCAACAGATCGATTTCACTGATCTACTAAATATTGATTGACAGAAGTTCACCCGAACAAGAGACCACTCAGAACGACTGTTAATCGACTGTTTGTCTGCGCTCGAGCTGTTGATATCGCGTCTGTTGATTGGACAACAATAGGTGTGTAACAGGTGTTTATACAAATAGTTATTTATATATGAGACAACTGATAATTAAATAATCCAATTTAACACCACATGTTCAATAAATCAAAACAAACAGACTTGACTCGATGTTATTCCCAATATAATTGTCACACAACACTTCCGGTATACACTTTCTTAAACGAGTACGGGAACTGAGCAAAATCTCCTCTAGATGGCAGTGACAGCCGAATTCTAATGTCTATTTTCTAACAAAATCGTAATCTTATCAAATACAACTGCTTGTAGAGAAGACCTTATATATATACGACATCAACTGTTTTATGTATAAAGGGGACAGTTTTAGTCAAATGTTGTATTACATCCGCAGTCTCTATATACGCTTTTCAACATCATTGAATTGGCTTTCTTTATCTGAAAGATTTATGGGGAAATTTCGACATCTAACTTTTACTGTAGAAATATGGACCATTTATTTGGTCGAATGTGTTTCAAGTGCTCGATTAATGATTAAAGCTATTTAACAACAACAACATAATAAACACACCGTAATGGATTCTATATGGGATGAAGTTGTGTTGATGAAATATTCAAAGACAACTTTTGCATTTTTAGCAGTCTTGCTTTAAGACAGACACGGTTAAAACTTTTCCCAAACAATTGCCTTTCTCTCAGCCAAGATCACTCTGCTGGTAGATTTTATTGATCTCTTGAAAATAATATGATATGGGCATCCAACAAAAAAGCTAAACCAATCAGAGCGACTGTAAATCGACTGTTTGTTCGAACGCGTGTCTGTATATCGCTTTTGTTGATTGAACAATAATAGGGCTGTAATCGGTGTTTATATAATAGTGATACAATCGATAATAACATTGTCCAATTTAACGCCACATGTTCAGTAAATCTGGACAAAACATTACTCGATTTTAGTCTCCAACATTTTGACACAAACAATCTCTCATACGTCGTATTCTGTGTTTCAACAGAAGAACGCAAGTATCAGTTGAACAGTTTGCCTCCATAGCTTACACTTGTAGGCAAATGTCTTATTTTTAACATTTTTATGATGGAAAGAGCACGGGTGTATTTTAATATGCAGTTTAAACTACGGTAGCCGTTAAATCAAAAACACGTATCCCTGTCATTAATAAAGGTGACAATAAACTATTAAATACCCGTAACAGCCACTTGAAGGCAAATATACTTACCTTTAATCACATTATAGTCTCACCCGGTACAGGTGTACTCAGATAATTAAAACAACGAAAAAGTGTCTCAGGTGGAAAATAGAAGCATATATTCAAATAAAGGAACATATTAAAATTCTAATTAATTATTTAATAACATCTGTATCGCTGGTCCTTTTTTTAGTCCAGAAAGACTTGCCGATTATCTTAAAGATT
The DNA here is from genome assembly GCA_030265115.1 of Mopalia vespertina. Taxonomy (NCBI): domain Eukaryota; kingdom Metazoa; phylum Mollusca; class Polyplacophora; order Chitonida; family Mopaliidae; genus Mopalia; species Mopalia vespertina. The sequence continues at coordinate 3,140 of JAQQZZ010131564.1, read as the reverse complement.
CGTTAATGCGATAATCGTTTTATTAAGTATGTTCGTGGGGACTTATTTGAAATGTAAACCCAGATTTATGTTTTCTAAAAGTTTGGTCTTCAACGGATTCCTATGTTGATTATGTGTTTTTCTTTCAAACACCAGTCTTGAGGCTTGTCGTTATCCTTTTGTTCATGGAGACAGGACCCAGCATGGTTCTTAGCATGTGTTAACGTTCCGCGAAAAGTGGCATTATGTTATTGTCAACTATTTGATGCTTCCAGACCAACGACAAATTTTATCGGCAACCTTTGGTATGTAGTTTCAAACAGTAGCAAGTTTTTTGGCAGTCTTGCTTTAAGACAGACGCGGTAAAAACTTTCCCTGCGCCTGGTCTATATTATGCTCAAAGACAATTGTTTATTTAGCAGTCGTGTTTTAGGACAGTCACGATTTAAACTTTTCCAAGGTATTGTCTATCTCTCTACCAGGTTTAACCTGTAGATCGATTTATTGATCTATTGAAAATAATGTAATATTGACATGAAATAGAACAAAAACGCTAGACCAATCAGAGCGACTGTAAATCGACTGTTTGTCCAAATTAACGTGTGTCGTCCGAGAATCGCTTTGACCGATTGGACAACAAGCGGGCTGTAATCGGTGTTTATCGGTGTGAGACAATCGATTATAAACGTGTCCAATGTAACGCCACATGTTCAGTGCATCTGGACAAACTTTTCTAAATTTTAGTCTCCACTATTTTGACACAAACAAATCTCAGATACAACGTATTCTATGTGTGTGAAATGATACACAGGTAAATACCAGAGGATTGGTTTGCGTTGATAGTCAGTAATGTAGGCGAAAATCTAACTTTTAACTATTAAAATAGAAGGTGCACATGTGTATTTTAACTGGCAGTTAAAATTAAGATAGCCTTTAAATATTTAACACGGATTTAAGCAATTCACATAGGTGGCATTTAACTGATACAAACTTGTTACCGTCACTTGAAGGCAATATACACACCTTTAATAGCACTATATTCTCACCAGCACAGGTGTATTTAGACAATCAAAACAACCAAATAGTATCCCAGGTGAAAAATAGAAACATAAATTCAAATAAAATAAAAAGATTTAAATTATGATTACTTGTTTAAAGTCTTGCTGGACCCCTTGGGCTCAAAATAAACCCAATTTGTTTTATCGCTTGGATTAAAAGTTAGGATTACAAACAGTTAAAATGGAGCTTATAATTTAGTTTTCCCATATTCAAGTCGCAAAAGTCGCCTATTACTGGCACTTCAGTTTTAAGCAGACTCTACATTTTCCAACACGTATTTCTAGAAAAATATTCATGTTAGGAATTTCAAATTTGTACCATTGTAAAGAGCACATTGCCGTCTAGTAAACGGTCCATCATTTTTTTAGAAGTTCGTCCTGTATTTTTTAAATGTTTTCTGAAAGTTGTATTTTACATTTTTATAAGACTTTCCAAGGTGGGATAGACAACAAAAATCCACTGAGATCGCTCTAATCAAAATTTTTTAAAAAATGAGGCACCGTTTACTAGTTCAAGGACTATTCTACTCGGTCAACTAATTTATTGCCCTTCGAGAAATAAACCATGAAAAATGCAGTCTATTTTTTCTTTTGACATTTACTCATTTTGCAATATTTTTAGAAATAATAATTGGATTTTCACCACATTCACATATATGCTTTACAAATATATATACATATATTTTCCCTCTTCATTTATTCAAAATATATATGGTACACATTTATATTTTTCTCCATAAGAGACTAAATACAACGGGTGTTCTAAAAACCGACCAAGGGGTCCAGCAAGACCTTAATTTCATTTGTTTTGATGTCCTATCTTGATCCCAAAAGATTTTTTAACGGCTGCCAATTATCTTAAAGATTTGATAATGCGAAACCCAGATTTATGTTTTCTAAAAATTAGTTCTAGAACGGATTTCTATATAAGGATAAAGTATTCCTAAACATTTTTGGTTACGTTTTGGTAACGTTCCCAAGACAGTTCCATTGTTTTATTGTCAACTATTTGATGCGTCCAGACCAACGACAAATCTTATTGGCAAACTTTGGTATGCCGTTCCAATCGGTAGCAAGTGTTAGCGAATTAAAGTGATATGGATATGATTGTACCATATTGACTAAAACATTGTATACGGGTCGAGTGTATTAGAACTGCGCTTAAATTTAAAATACTAGCACTGTCTTCAAGTTTGAGAACGGTGCTAGTATCTTGACTGAACAGTAGCGTGTCTATAAACCCAGAAGTTGAACATCCATAAAGTATTACTTGATATGTTTTCATCCCCGCTTCTAAAGGTCACTTAAACAAATAAACTTAACCGATAATGAATTGTTCAATACACCTTAGTCACTTTGATCTCGCCGACGCCCCTATTTCCGTTGCAGGCTGATTGTTTTAAGGGTTTTTGTTTTAACAAGATGCCCAAGAATTTCAGACGGGACCCAATAACATGACGCAATCTTCTTCTTGCCATATATTTTGTAACATTTCGACTTTGTTTCTTATTAACTGTCTACAAATCATATAAAAACTTGCTAAAGAGATTGTCAATCATAAAAGAAATGTCTAGTTTATTTTATACTTGAAGTCCTTAATCTGCATCTAGTTAATTTTTTTGTTGACAGTCCGTAATTGAGACTGTCCGGAGTCATTCGTTTTGCATTTCATTGCAAAATTATGACACAATTATGAAACAATTATGACACAATCTGCATCTAATTAATTTTTTTGTTGACAGTCCGTAATTGAGACTGTCCGAAGTCATTCGTTTTGCATTTCATTGCAAAATTATGACACAATTACGACACAATTATGTCCAATCGTGTATTTTGGATCAAAAAATAATAAAATTTTTCTCTTACAGAGTAAGAATTTGCGAACAGACAGTGCCAATATAAAGCATATTCCAATCAGGTATTTTGTAAAATGACTGTCTTTAAAGCAGCCAACCCTCTGGCTAAGGGCAGTTAGTTTGAAGAGTAGCACTACTGTCTTTACTTAGCACGAGAGAACAATTAACTTTCCAACATTATGGAAACGCTTCACATCTTGGTTGTGCTATAGTGTCAATTATTGTTGGAATACACCGCCGTCATATA
>JAQQZZ010131553.1:0-13750 GCA_030265115.1 Mopalia vespertina | reverse complement strand
CGACGGAACTCGAAGGTAAAGGGAAGCAACCGAAGGTAAAGGGAGGTAACCGGAGACCAGCTTTTGACACAAGATTGATTCGAAACCCGGAGGACATCAATTGCTGCATTCTAAAATATAATCGATTCTTCTTCCTACGTCAAGACATTAACTCTAACATACACCCGGGCCATCTTGTTTCAAGTTTTGCACTTCTTTTATTTGCTGATCTGTGGCAAATGTCGTCCCAAATATTGGAGGGAATTAATGCGCGATGGTCTGGAATAGCATACGAGAGTTGTCTCAAGTCTCGTCCATTATAGAAAATCTCACAAGAATACGATTGCAATTGCTGATGTATCTTATGTGATTCTACATGGTCCTGTTATTCAGATATATGTTAACATCAGTATATCATAAAAAAAACCTCTATTAATGGGCAATAAATCTTCTGAATAGTCTGAATTCGTCATATTTCAAAAGGCTTCACAATCTCGTTGCACTGCATTATATTTCCAAATTTAAGAACACAGAATTGTTTCGTTCTCCAGCTATTGTGTTAACAGAAAAGTTGACCTTTAGATGGACAGATATATGTGACGATGACAACAGCACCCCTAGGCCAAGAAATTAGATGAAAGTTAATCTTGTGTTGTCAACCTTTCAAAAACAGAGTTGAAGTACAAGTGTAAAGTGGCGTTTCCATTGGTATGGATGCGGACGCGGATGCGGGTACGGAGAAGGTTGCGTCTGTTGTGTTTCCACTTGTACGTTTGCGGACACAGATGCGGATACGTTTTTGTGTTTCCACTTGTACGGATGTGGATGCGGATACGTTTTTTGTGTTTCCTTATATCCGATTGTCCGTACGGCATCTGGTCTTTCGAACTAACGAAATATTTTGAATATCAGCATAGTGACGTCGTCGTCATGTGGTTAAAAAAACTCAACGATTTTAACATTATGGTAAATGAAAGCTTAAACAGAAAAAGCTAATTTTTTTTTGATCGGGATATTTCACTTTTGGAAACTTTTGTTTTGCAAAATATTATCTCCATATACATTGCAGCATATTTAAAGATGTGTTTATATTGTTTATACTATATATGTTTTAGAAATGTAAAGAAAGAAAATTTTGCATGCCTCCGTGCATATATACGTAACTATACAGGGCGTTTTTAAAACAGTAACAGAGCTACTGTCCGGGTCATCATGTATTTAACAACAAGTCGAAAATGTCTTTATTCATTTGGCCATACCAGGACAAAGAATGTTCACGGGAATGGGAGTTTTCCAGAATGTTATGACGTCAGCAGGGAAATCTCCTTACGGAGGGCCGCATGGGCCGTTTCCACTTGTCCGTCTCCGTATACGGACCCGTACCGATCGCCACCTGGTCCGATCGAAATCAGCAGTGTCTGAAACCGTATCCGCGTCCGCATCCGTATAAGTGGAAACACTCGCTATATTAACAGTTTGTGCGATTTGCTCCGTATCCGTACCAATGGAAACGTGGCTTAACGTGGTCGTATAAAGAAGATGAACTAATGAAACAAAGTAATTAAGCAGACTGTCAACTACTCCCCACACTACGCGACAAACTGAAGAAGCGGATACCCGTGGCATGGCATCACCAACCATCGTGTAAAACGAGCCAGTTGCTAAAAACCGTAAAGTTATTAATACTTGGAAGAGTAGGGTAAGAGGCGTATTTCTAAGTGTAGGTCTCTTGAGTGCTTCCACTTGGCTGGTGATACACATAATTCCATTTCATCGGAATCTATATCGTCTGAATATTTGCTGTTCCGATAGGGTTTCCAGTGGATTATTTCGGCCTATTATGACTCTTTCAATTTCTCGTTTTCTCTAAAAAAGAACTGTTCCAAACAATATGTCTGCCATATTGGTTAAGCAAAAATATTTTTACTTAAGTCACCTAGGAGGTGTCTTAAAGTTAAACACGTTTTCCGGCTAGGAAAAGTTTTGTGGAATCGACTTAAGTCGTTTTTAGTCCAGTTAAGCAAAATTCGAGCACTTAAGTACAAATTTATAGTTTTGTGGAATCGGCCCCTGGTATATATAGCGGGAATAATTTAGGGGTCAGTGTTTGGGTCATGTTTTCTCGCATATAGTTTGATAAATTTCGGTTCAGGCATTATTTTTATTTTGTTTTATCTTGAATTCCTGCCTTGCCGTTTAGACACATTTATTAAAAACTTTATTCTACGAAAGATGAGCGAATTTTCATCAATTTATAGAAGAAAAAAAAATTAGTAAAAACAGTTGTGGTTAAGAACATCATTCTGATTTAGAACAAACAGATTCCTCCTGCTGGACTGCATTCTATTGTTTTTATTCTTACGTCATGGAGATCAATATCAGAACCCTCTAACCAACGTCATCAAAGAATCTGGTGACGTAAAACGTTCTTAGAACCCGTCTCATTGCAGATTGTTGTCTCTGTCAAACAGTTAATTTCTACAGGCGAGATAGGAATGGAACGTTTTGGGTCACTTTATAACGATAGCTTATTTCTGGCTACAACCGCAAAAGTGCATCGCACACGGGTACAATTAAAATGGTGGATATTTCTATTTAAAAGCTTATTTGTCCTAGGTTCAAGATTGCAAGGTCAATGTCCTATTTCAAATATTCACACAAGAAAATACAAGGAATTTTATTTCGACAAATTCTTAAATTAAAATAATTATTAAAGCGACAATCACTGGTTTTGATCAACAGGACTGATAGAGAAGCAGTGGGATTTACGCGGACTATTTTTTTTCAGTATTGTCTGCTTGCTTCAATTCTTGACGCTGTATGTCAATTTGTTGATGAATGACTGGGTATTTTGATGAATGAAGAAGAAATAAGTATATGCCCATTCTACATTTTGTGTCTGTCAATATAATATCTGTAATCCATGATCTGCTCTAACGATATCGTGAATTACGAAGAAATATGCAACCCTATTTAGTCAAATCCTCGGAAATTATAAGTCTTTCTTAACCGTCTAAAAGTGCTAAACACATTTAAATAGTTAGATAAGTTAATATATTTGTGTTCCACATAATTTAATATTAACCTTAAATGAAATCAATCGATTTTCATCTAACAAACCATTCAATTTACATATATACCAGTTTCTTTACAGAGGGACTTTATTTCACTAGATCTTTGAAGTTTTGTTTTCGTTTTCTTGATATCGGTTTTCGTTTCAGTAAGGGGTATTACTAAAACAAAAGACGAAAACCTTTTGGGGTATTTTAAACAGAGTTAATCGACCAAAAACATACGTGAAGCTAATATATATAGCTTATATACTGTATATGTATCAATGTAGTACGGTATTTAAATAGTTGAAAATTTTTACAAAGTAAATTACATTGTTATATTCAGTGCAGAATCGCCAAAGCAATTCGCAATGTGTGTCATAATTTATTTCGTTCAATTAAACACTTTAACAGTGTCTAACGAACATGTATACAATTGCTAGCTAGATAACCGAGTTCCAATCCCGGTGGAGGCAAGCAAATTTTTCTTTCGCTACAATAAAAATATATATAATCGTTTGAGACGAGTCTCCGTAATTTAGGGGCGGCTTCCATTATTGCTTCTCCGTGGATCGAAGCCGGTTGCTCTGGCAAATCGCTCGGAAGGGATGGAGGTAGACATCCGGCCTCCTTCATGTACAGCTCACCCACCTCCGCGTTCTCGAGGGTGGCCCAATGGCAACCACCCTCGGTTAAAAGCCAACAGCTCTAGAACCCATAATGTTGGTGGCTGGCCAAAACGCGACATGGATTTTGGGGAATCTTTGTAAATAGCTATAATTGACACAGTTTTAAAGATAACTTTTACACATTTAATATATGAACATATTTGTTTTTTTTTTGGCACTTATATATATGTCCTTTTCAGTTCTGTTTGTTTCTATTTTTGATTTTTACTGCCAAGTTTACTACTGATTGGAATTTATCTTTAAATATAGAAAATATAAAACAGTTTGACTATAATTATGTTCACGCCACAGCGTATAGCTGAAATATACTGCTGAATGTGGCGTAAAACAGCAATCAATCAATCACTTTTTGGTTTTCGCTTTAGACACATATTTGTTTGCAATACGCTGGAAGTGTCAAGTAAAATGTTTTGTTAAGATTGTTCAGGCTTAAATTTGTAATATGTAGGTAATCTTTTGGAGAATTGGTTATTTATAGCTGCTATGGCGGCATCAATTTTTTGGTCTTTCATTTTTTGGGGGGGTATAGCTCATCACCAAGAGTCACCGTATCGGCGTGATATAATTATATTCTACTACCTCCGAGGAGTCTCCACCATCCAGGACCATAGTTTTTGTCGTTTTATTAAATGGACTAAACCCCCTTTACTCCACGTGTATATACACATTATATATTTGTACATATAATAACCAGCTCATGGTATTATAATAACCAGTTTTATTTACACACAATAAATATTTTTTTAAATTTCTTTTATTTAAATAGCTGTCAATTGCGTTGGTCTTATTATTGGGAATTGTATAGCGGGACAGCCTACATGTACATATACTCATGTGCCGTGCTGTTAGATTATAATTTAATGGTCGCAAATTCATTTTTTAAAATGTATATACCTGATCAAAAAATATTTCATAACGAGTTTTCAAGATAATAAGAAAACCCACCTATTTAACCTGTACTTTAATGAACTTGTTTATCTGATAAAGTTGGCGTATTTAAGTCGGGGTCAGATGTCAACTGTTCAGTTCTCATCAGCTTACCAAAATGTTCAGATATATTATCCTCGCCTCATGCCTTGTGGCTCTGTCACTACAGGTCGGTATCCGTTCTCTCTGTCTCTTCAATGTCATTTTTTCTAATTCAAGCCTTTGTCAAATTCCCATCTTCTGCCGTTAAACGCTCCTGTTTCGTAATACTGTAGAACATGTTTCATTCGCATGCTTGAAACTTCAGCGATATTCAAAGTTTCATGCACGCGAAATAAATATTTTCATATGACTCGGGTTTGTATATATTGCCCTAATATTCGAACAAGTTCAGATAATCGCAAAAGTTTCGTGTAGCAACTTTTTAAAAATAGAAAAATCTCGAAAATTTCATCTTTAAACATGCACAATCCAAAATGACCATATGCTCAAACAGAGAGCAAAATAATTTTGATACAATCAAACAAATCAGATTTATTTTTTGTTCAACTGAAACTGACAATAGTAATTCATTTTGTAACATTTTTGGATGATTTTCTGTTCATAGTGAATATTTTCTCTTAAATCCACACGGGCAGTTGAAAGATCGTTTCATGTGTTTTGTAGAACACATTGGTTTATTGATCTATGATTTTAGTCGGGTTATTCAATGTTGTATGTCGGCATAGTTTGTTGCAAATCAGTGGCGTGCAATGCTGGTTTGTTCTATCTATTGTGGTCATTCACCGTTTTTGACAAGTTTCGACGCAGATTCCATGCTGTTTTGTAGACAATGAAAAATGTAAAATGTGGCAAAACGGGAACAGCTGATCCATTTAGTCTGCATAAAGGGACCTCGGCTAACCAAACAGTTTTATTCCGAGCTACTCTATAGCTAGAAATATAACTCTTGGTTAGCACAGATAACATCAAGACCAGTCAAGGGAGACAAAGGGTTAAACAAAATTAACCTATTGCATTGTATTCCCTAAACTTTAAATTCTATATAGCTCCCAAACTTCTTAAAATAACTGAAACTAAAGCTCATGCAGCTGAGCTTGTGTCGGTGTAAATGTAAATAGCGTAACTAACGCCCAAAGGGTGAGTGTACCGTTTTGCCCCCACTTTCCCCTACAAACTGATCTTTAATTGAAGCCTCTTTAACTGCTCTCTGTTGTAGGCTATTGGACCAATCGACCCCAATCAACCGGGGCACTCTTACTCGTACTGTAACAGTGCTGGAGGCTGTGTACTGGGCGAATGTTGTGTGATCAACAGGTTTCGTCGAGGATTTATCCCTGGTATGGAATCTAACTCAAGACCTTCAGGTGAGAAAAGAAGTTTTATTTCGACTAAACTTGTATACATTACTTCTCCTACATACATAATAATGCGACTTAAAAGTATTATTATTATAGCTAGACCGTCATCGGTGTCATGTAACTTAAATATAAAATAATTTTACAGCCAGGTTTATGGTAATGATTAAACAAACGGAATAGGTTTATTTATTAAGGGCTAGGGTAAGGCTTATTATTAACTTTACTTTAACAATCTTATCGATCCCGCCATGCATGCCGTCATAATACCCACCACTGGAGAACAACCATTCAATGTGAATTCACCAATAAACTGTCTCTTTTCGTTTTAGGCCAGTGTCTTCGATGCCTGTAACTCCGTACTCCGGATGGATAGGCCATGTTGCTGATATTTGTTACCCGCGAAACATAAAAGTGAATCATTGACTCATGATATAAATCATTGCTTTATTATTTTAACTATCATCAGAGTGGCGGTTGAATAATAAACTAGATTGGTTGTCAACGTTTGCTCAACACAAAAGGTTACGGACTTTTTCAGCAGTTATTACGTCAATAAGTTTAATTTGCAATTATTTAGTATAAATATTAATAATGCAACACAGCTTATTAAAAGCGCAACGATTAAAGTTGGTTTTACAGGAGTGTTATTGTGTACTTAAGATTATTTATCTCATAATGCGATTTGACTGCTCAATGGTTAAATAAAACCACGCTTGACGCCCACTTTCCGCTGTGACAAGAAATCAAGAAGACGAAGCGCTTCATGTTCCCCCTTACCTCTGATAGCTATAGAGCAACATCATCCACCACCCTGCATGTCGCCCTCTGGTGTACTATACGCTCGCTGATGAGCTATTTATGAAAAATCGTTTTGGATTCATCCGCTGACTTACATGTATGTCCCGTGAATTACCGGATCTGGGTTACTGCTGCTGCGAGCAGGATCAATTGGGTAATGTCATTTGGGGCATTTCATAACGCATTTAATGTGGAATTTTCCTCAACTTGTGTGAGATGTTTTCATAACCTGTCAAGGATTATCCATACATATATTTGGAAAAATTCCATCTTGTATTCCTTGAAATTTATGGAATATTCCGCTGGAGCTTTAAACGAGGAATATTCCTATATGGCTCCTCCGGCCAGACAATAATGAGAACTATCTTAACTCTTCTCTAGAAAGAGTTTGTCTGTCTCTTGGCAAAGAGGTAGCTAGGAAAAGAAACGAACAAAACAAGGTATCCTCCAATTCTTGGAAAGCTATAGCATTGAGTCGACAATACGCGTGAATATGTTATCTCAAATAGCCACGATGGGATTTAGCAAGAAATAACATTCGTATGCTTTGATTAATTCTATTGATTTACTCGCCAAAATACAGAAGATGGTATAGGGATATGTTTGATTTATTTATGAACACAGAGATAGAGTAAAGTTAGTACAATCAATTTCACAAAACCGCCTCTTTCGGTAAAATGTCAGCTGTCGCTGTATCTGGGTTTAAATCTTTAAAATCGATTCAATTATTGTTCTTGAACAGTTAAATGGTCGGGGATTGCTGACATGCAGCTGTTCAAAATAATAGGGGAACAAAAAACATCGAAGGCATTAAAATCAAACGAGAATTCCATGAGATATCATGGCAAAAACAAAAAAAAAACACACACAAAAAGACGAAAGTGATGTATCCTTTGTGTGAAAATAATTGAGAGCTACAATTAAAAAATATATATTTGTGGTTCACTGTGAACCTGGTAAATGCCACCTGCGTCTGAAGACGTTTCACGCTATTGTTAAGGTTATTTCACTCACATGACGGCGTGCCCCTCGACGCCCAATTACAAGACGCCTTACAAAGATACCCACAACAGGTCAGCAGGCAACAATAAATATGTTAACTTAGAGAACAGTACATTACATCCCCAGCCATCTTCATTATGCAACAATTCTTGAATAGATGTGAACAGTGGTTCCATGACAAATCCCAAAGGGACAAAATTCTGTAGAACAAAACCCGTAGGTATTGTTTCATTTTCTTACAATTATAGATATATGTACTTAGAGAATTCATTTACGTTTTGTAAACCTCTAAGAATATTTCAAACATAAACACAATTAAAGAAAGTACTTTTAAAATATCAATATCAAAAGCTTAATCCTGTGATTTTATTCTATTCATTTGCTAGGAAATAAGTTGTGGAAATTATCTTTTCAAACTGAAATTTTCTGCGTGTATTAAATCGGATGAACTGATCTTTTAATAAGGTCGTGTGGAACTAATATTGTTATATTCCCATTAAATAGCCTAAGTATCTGGTAATATTTGTAATTATGATTGATACAGCTATTTAATAAATATGTCATTCTTAATTTGACACTAAATCGTCTGTTAAGAGGATTGTCTACAAGATTTATGAGCCTTTATTTAAGGCGATAAAAGTGTTAATGTTAATACAAGGCAATTTGAGGGCATGTTTGTGCTGACAGGCTGCAGTTGGACTAAGATCGTTTGTCGAAAAAGTAAAAAACAAAAAAAAGCATAGAGCTGAGTTTGTTTTTTCAATAAAGAAAAGCGATGTGCACCGCCTAATTGATATCTCCAATTTGTACAGAAGATGGAACCGCCACGGTGATTTTTGGACTTAAAAAAATCTTGATTGTAATAGAGGTTTTGAAACAAATGAAAGCAGTCGTGGGCATTAAAGATATTTCTTTGAAAATTAATCGTTAAGTTGGGCAGAGTTAGTAATTCTTGTACAAGTGCATTTTTATTTGTAATGTGTTGGTCTCAACACAAGTTAACATGTTTAGGTAAAACATTGTAAATATTGATGCCCGCGGTTTGTACTTATACAATTTTTATTGTTTGAGTCCATTTTACAAACTTGAGCAAAATTTCATGAATAGGTGATTTTGGTATGAATATATTTCAACAAGCGACGTGGTTTCTCCTTTATTTTCTAGCTATGTCTCAAAATAGTAAGACATTTATTGTAATCTGAACACAATATTTGTCATATTGTAACCATTTGCAAATATGCAACGCGTAATTTTAACCGCAATTATACAAATTTGGTCAAACAACATCTGCGGGATAATGAGGTGAACCATATTTGATTCAACTCAAATGACTTGTCAGTTAGAATTTTTTTCAAATCGTCGGCAGAAACGATTAACCTACTGTTAAACTAACGTTCCTAATGACCGAAATATTGACGCATAATCAGCACATTCTGTCTTCTTGCTGTAAGTACTGAATTATGTGTTTGTCTTGTCACGTGTCATTGTTGTCGGTCACGTGGGGAGTGGTTGTCGATGTGGAGTCCTTATATTGCTACAAGTGATTGTGCTGTGTCGTTGTGATATCCGCGATATAACATTAAGTATTGTGTTAAACTCCTATCAGACGAATAAAATTGTTGTGTCAAGGTACGAAGTGTTTCTGCTATTATACTGTGTTAGAAAAGCAAGTACACACCTGTACCATTACATAAATAAATGAAAATAATTATCTCAATAGCTGCCAGGTGAGGGAAGAAAGGAATGTCTGTACCAAATAACGTTCACTATTAAATTATCATTCACAGTGGGTTACTGCAAAGTGTTCTTCGATAGTTGTCCTGTACAAATACATACAGTTATATAGAAGTGATCGATAAACTAAATGAAGTCATTTTTAGAAAGAAAAGTGTGCAATTTAACGTCCTGATCCATGGAAAAGTTAACACCACAGGTATAAAATCATTGGGTAATATGCGATCACATATCGAAGGCTTACCACTCGCCTATGTCCATTTTTTAAAGTGCAAAAATTAAGTTTAGCTCAATAAATGTCTAGCATATTTATATTGGCAAAAGCGATATTGTCCAAGTCTGATAAATAGGAGGAATAAAAAGGAAGTCAAGTGTCCGTAGGCGTTGTTTGATGTGTGGCAAATCTTGTTATGTATATCTATGCCGTCTACAAAAGTAGGCTAGTTAATAGACACAAGGGAGTCTGACGTTAATGCCTTGGTATCGCCCACTTGTTTCAAGAAGAGAGATTTGTTCAACTATACCCAAACGGATCATGGTATTTAAGCGTACACAACTGTTGCTTGTACGAGTCATTAATGAATAACTGATATAAGTATACCGTCAACACTGATTATTCAGCGTCCCAACATATATAAACAGACATATTAATTTAATAGATGAACTTAACATTTGAGATCGAGACAGTCACAACGAACGAGGACAGCATGATGGAACTACAATGCTGAAGTAGAAGTTATAAAAATTAGTGGCAGCTATTCAAAATGTGGGTATGTTTCTAGTTTCATATTTATTCTTTGATAAATATATTATTGACAAATAAGAGTATTGCTTGTGTAAATGCCATCCTGCCTTGCGAATTAGTTTATACATACAATTAAAATTTAAGCTGTCGGATCATACCATATAAGCGGTATGTAGACTACCAATACGGTATAAGCCACTAACACATTGCTACTCTGAAAACTCGCAAATAGTCTTCCTAGTTGAATAATGCTCAGCACATCTTGGAAAAAATAAACGCATCCACCAAACATATGGGCCCTAAATCCGAATTTATCGCCAGATGGAATTATTTGGTTTCGAGTAACAAATGTTCGATGAAATCCCATTTTCTTGGAGCATAGTTTCATCCCGTTACATGGAGCCATCTTTATTCGAGTTATTCAGCTAGTTGTATTACTTTCACTTATTTATAACGTCTTGTGAAACAATAACCTTACATTAAACCCTTTTCTGGACAGAGTTTAAGGGCGGATAGATCCTTGTAACTGTTAAATAAGGCCCGCTTGGAAAATGTATAGCATTAAAAAGAGAAAGGGCATAACCCCCGGGCTCCTGTTAATCCTGACAACTATTACAATTTGGTCAAACGATGCGCATGTACAGGAAGGGTAGTCAGGAAAGATATTTACACTGATATGAAAAATACTTCTATCATTTGATTAATTTTGCTGTTCAAAGGGGCTTATTGTTAATTTATTTACGACAAAAATACGTTTCATTTCTACTTTACAAAACCCGTCCATTCGGCAAACCTGTCACTGTAGCTGGCTTCAAAGTTGCAATGTCAACACACATATTGTCCCTGAGCCACTGACTGGAGACGGCTGATGGACACACTCCTTAAGGTTACCACAAATACTGTCAAAGTCTTTCCAATCAGATGAAGACAATATGCTGACACTGTCATGGTAACGGTGTTGTTTTTGCGTGAGAACAATGGATAAAGGGAGTTGAAAATGACCGGTCGGTTGTGAAGATGATGATTTGCTTATACTTATATTTCTATTATAGAGTGAGATATGACATAAACACTTTCTGTATGACATCGGTGGTGGATAGTAGATTGGCGTGAGAACAATATAACCAAAAAAATGACAATGGTAGTTGTTTATTGTATGTCAAAGGGAAAAACCATCATGAATACTACCAAGTTAATCAATCATACTTGTCAGCACTTAATTAGAAGTGTCTCGTCGAATACTAGATTGATGTAGTATTTCATAGCTCAATGTGGAATTGCTCTATGACAGATAACGTATTAGATCACGCTAGTATAGGACATATTGTCACTTGATAGCCAACATAAAGAGCTAGTTAATCTAATTCACTAGAACAAAGCTTGTTTATTATGTTGTCACTAGTGCTCAGTCCCATATGGTATATATAATAATATACCTGTTTAATGTCTTCGTCTGCCGCAATCTCTCTCGAGTGTTGACAATTACACATAACATGCCAGGTTCTCATTCCAGATTTGTCAGTTTCAGGTGGAATCGACAGACAAATATATAAATAGTTATTTCCCCATAGTATGTTCAGCATAGATAAGGATATAAATAAACCACATTAAACGTAATTTAGCGGATATGAACACGTAGCTTTGCATTTCATTTGTAAAATGAAGGAATACAATCCAAAATAAAAAGGATATAGAATTGATTATGTTATCTAGCGGATCCATGCATGATTTGTTTGAGTGGGTTTAACATCTCAATGGGTTGGTTATTCAAAACTAAACATTGGAATCAAGGAAAATTGTCTGGACATATGGGATAAAAAACCTCATCGTAAATACAGAGGACATAACAAAACAAAGATTGAAATGAATTGGACTTCCTGCGAAGTGTAATTTTATTTCTATTCACGGACAGTTAACGAGGGATCACTTTATATAGGTGTTACACCTGTGTGTCCTTCCTCATTGTAATGTCAAAGCTTAATAAATAAATAAATAAAAATGAGTAGGACATCTGCAGTAAACATGTGGACAGATTTCTGAACTACATATTATACAGGTCACAAAAATGTATCTTATTAACATGAGATAAGTTGGTCTGTAGTTCGATATTCGACAGGGAGCAGTCATTATTTTCGTGTATAACAGGCTGGGCTAATAGCGGACATGGAACCTCCAAACTTTGTGGGCATGGACTACAACCAATGTCCTATCACGTAACGCATTTAATTCATTCATCCACAAATAGGGGGCGCTGTTTGAATAACAGACTGGACTGTTATTCGATTAATAATACAGCTAGGATGACCAAACTTGGTGGGCATGTACTACGACCAAAGCCCTATCACATGACACATTTAATTTTTACATCCACCAATAGGAGGCACTATATTGAATAACAGACTGGACTGTTATTCGATTAATAATACAGCTAGGATGACCAAACATGGTGAGCATATACTATGACCAAAGCCCTGTCACCTGACACATTTAATTCTAACATACACAGCTAGGGGGCGCTGTTTGAATAACAGACTCTAATAACAGACTGGGCTGGTGGGGGTATTGCTGTCTATCTCTCTGACAGTGTACAATTTGTTAGAACGGAAGATAAAGAGACTTCCCTCGAAATTATATGGATATAAATACAACTCACCAAGACTAAACCATTTAGTATTGGTTATGTTTATAGACCACTTAACTCCCCTATACAATGGAGGACAGATTTCGAAAATGTTCTTGATAAAGTATATATAATGGAGGTAAAGAAATCATAATTTTTGGTGATTTTAACATTCACCTACTAGATAAAATCCCAAATAAATGGACAGAATGCTGTGAAACAGTTACTTTAACACAATTAATTGATGAACCGACTAGGGTAACTGACTCAACTTCTACACTGCTAGATCACATCAACACAATTACTAAAGAAACAATCTTTTTTAAAAGTGTAGTTAATTTGGGCTTAAGCAACCACATGGCGACCGTTATATCTAGGAAGTGTAATTATGTAGCTAACAAAGATTCTCACAAACACATACTTTACAGAGATATGAAAAATTTTAACCCAGATAAATTTTGTCACAAATTAATTGAACAGGACTTCTGTAGTTTAACAAATTCGGCTAGTCCAGACCCCGCACTGGAAGAATGGACAAATAAATTCATCAATTTTCTTGATTGTAATGTCCTAAGGAGGAGCTAGTTTTATCCGCAATTAAACATACCTATAACTGACTCACATTATGTTAAATAAAGGAATTCTGTAAATGGTATTATTCACAGGGCTAAACAGGATTTTCGTCTTAATACAATTAAGGATAATAAAAGAAGAATCCGTGGACAGTTATAAATAAATAATGAATGATTTTATTCCAAAAAGCCAATCGGCTCATGAGCATACATACAAAGTTTATACATAACATTGCAGACAGGTGGTTGTGGTGAGAAACTACGAACAAA
>JAQQZZ010131552.1:0-28133 GCA_030265115.1 Mopalia vespertina | reverse complement strand
TTTTGTTGTTGTTGTAATCGCGCTACAGGGGACCATTTCTCACGAATTGGGAGTGTGCCCTGCTGAGGTTAAACTTGCATAGCATGTGAAATATATTTCTATCGTCTTTGCATTCGTATTAAAAGTGTACACAAGACGATAGGAACACAAACGAAGGTTGGATACGGGACCTTGCTGTGGGGAGAAATCATTTCTCAGTTTTTTGATTAGTGGAACTCTTTTATATATACAGTGTATGTAAAATAAACGTTTATTTTACAAAAGTTAAATTCTTTTTCACATATGTGTTTTATTTTACTGATGTCAAAAAGATTTTCACATATGTTGTAAAGAATTTTACATATGTTGAAAAGAATTCTACATATGTAAAATACATTTTTATTTCAACATAAGTAAAAAGAATTTCACATATGTGAAAAAGAATTGTACTTGAGTAAAATAAAAACAAAACTAATTCGACATATGTAGAATAAAGGTGGAAGTGATAGAACGGCTTGCCCAACCCTTTTATACAGTTCCCTTATGTTTGTATTGTTGATCGCGTCGTGTTTTTAGTTTCTTGGATGTACCGTACATATTAGAATATTGATCATTTCACTTGTCACCTCTTAGGATGTGTTTCTCGTTGTGGTGTAAACAGAACAGCCGTATAGCATGGGGCATCATGTATTATGTAATAAATGGCGCTAAATATGCTAAGTATGGTTATAGTATTAAGCAAGTCTAGACGAGCAGTTTACAATCTTGTTTATGCCAGGGCTGTCTAGGGGTGACAATTGCCAAATTACCGGGCGTAAATTAAACCATTCGGAACTTCCGATTGACCATATAGAAACAACAACAACCTGTGGTGTATGTGTGAATTAAAAGGGGTTAGCCAGTGATAAAAAAAGGGAGATAAATATGTACTGATGTGACCGAAATTGTCACATCTACCATTGACTAACAACAACATTGTATGAATATGTAATTAAATTGAATGGTTAGTTAATGACATGGGTGGCACTGACAGTTATATGAGTGACAGATTTATCTCCCTTTTTAGCTACTGGCCAACCCCATTGGTCTGTTCATAGACGCATCAATCATAATGCAGCACTGCTCTAGTCCCCAAACAAAAGAAAAAAACGAGCGCACAATAAACATTTCCGAACTGCTGGGATTTTTTAAATTATTTAAAATGGGCCATACAGCCGTCTCACTTTTCCCTCTGATAGCGTTGCTTGCTTGTTTGATTGATGTTTAACTTTGTAGTAAACGGTATGTCAATTATATAACGACTTTGTGTGTATTACCGGGGATTTAGTGGAAACTCGAAAGAAAAACCCTAGTAAACAACACCCCTCGATGTATGTAACCACCGGAGAAATTCCTCCACATTTTTTGTCGATGGATTTATTGCTGTTAAAGGTCTTGCTCCAGGTGAATTCACTTCCATGTCGGGGGTGCACACCAATAATTCCATGAACACAAAGTATGAACTATAGTCTTCTTCTGTAATGTTCAGGAATGCTTCTATGCGACATGGTTTAGACAAGGATACAGGTTTTGAGAGACTTTTTGAGATACAAAATCAGAGCTCTGACTGGTGGTTGGTTGGGCTGGTCGCTTATTGGATGATTGGTTTGGCTGGTAGCGTGGATGATTTATTTGGGTGGTCGCTTGGCTGCTTGATTTGGTTGGTCGCCTGGTTGATATATTTGACTAGTAGCTTGGTTTACTGGTCGATTTGGTTGCTTGATTTGGTTGGTCGCCTAGTTGATTAATGTGGCTGATGGCTTGGTTGATTAATATGACTGGTCGATTGGTTGATTTATTCGGCTGGTCGCTTTGTTAATTGGTTTGGCTGGTCGCCTGGTTGTTTGATTTAGTTGGTCGCTTGGTTGATTTATTCGGCTGGTCGCCTGGTTGGTTGTTTTGGCTGGTTGCTTGGTTTGTTTGGCTGGTCGCTTGCAAGTCGAGCGATCGATGTTTTTTCTACATGTTAATAAACAATTCATTCCATCACTTACGATTTTTTTTTTATAAATGCGCTTTAATCGGACTTAATTGAAGAACTTTTAAAGTGCGTTTCTACATCCCATAACACTGGTTATAATTCTAGGTCTAACTGTATTCCCTGGTTTTATTCATAAATAAAGACTATATAAAAGGTTTTGAAAGGAACTTAGTTACAAACTGAGTGTATCTATATATTGCCGTCAGTCGATTATCATTACTATGGTATCATCATTACACTCAGCCGTGACAGATGTACATGTATAAACATGCATCAAAATCGTACATTTTGTTAGCCTTATTTAGAGATACAGAGTTAGAGTGCACATAACTGTGTAATTTAATTTTTTTTTTCACTTGCCGGCTATTATGGGTTGAATTAGCACTGTCCAATAATATTCGATATACTTAACTTCCTGACACATTTTATATGCCAAACGAGACTTGAAATCAACCATTAGCCTTGTTATAAATACAGAAAAACATGTACGGTTCACGTTTCCGTGCGAACCCGCCATTTTTCTCTCTTCCAATTTGACTGTAGACTTGAAATTTTAGTGGAAGGTTCTGCAACTTCCACATTTCCACATTTTAGGCATATTTACCTAATAAAAGGATACATTATTTATTCGACTGGGATATTAAACCTGTATTAAGACGGTAAATCCTTTAATTCAAGATTTGAGCACTACTTCAAATCTCGATGTGGGGCAATTACACGAATTGGTTCCTTTAAACTCAGTAGCTAACATTTTGTTTTCCTGGAAACCTGATTACCATGCAGTATATGCAGACTATTCCGCATACTAACATAGTTCTAGCAAATTTTACATAGCTTTCGAATGCGAAAATTTAAGTTAGAAGTACATTATGTTTTGACCCCAAAACAGATAAAAACTGTGAAATCTCTTCACATCTGTTAATTTGAAAAATTGCATGTCATAATGGCGACGATTGTTTGACGTCCTTTATGATGTGCGCAGTACATTCGAGGACTTCCGAGTGGTATTGCCGTATGTGTATGTTATGTAGAGAATCTACATTATATATTAATTGATATAGGTATTGTACCCCTGAGGCGGTTATCGAAGTCTGGAGCGGATAGATATTTGACACGCAAAAGAAAGTAGGTCATAACACCTTCCGTGTCTGTGGGCAGACTTGCATTAGCCACTTTCACTGTGACGGCCGATCTCCTTGATGTTTAACGTCGTATGCAAGGCAATGTTATGGAAGCCGGATGCGACCACTCGTGCTGTCGTAGTTTTCCCCTTCAAAACAAAACAAAAATACGAAGCGAAATTGCGAACGTGCAAAATTGCGAGGTCGATTTCGTGCCTTTGACTTCCAACAGAGACCGGAAGACAAACTTGCGAAGCTGATCTTGTACTTTTGCCGATTCCTTGAAAGTCGAAATCACGAAACTGCGAAACTACAAAATTGCAAAACGCTGTGAGAATCTGCAAAATGAAAACACGAAACTGTGAGGCTAAACTTCTAAAGAACGAACGTATAAACAACAGAAGTACGAAGTGATAAACTCTTCGTTGTTTTGTAGTTTTGACCTGTACTTTCGCTATTTGCGGTGCACTTTCGTAGTCTCGACTAGCATTTTCGTGGTTTTGACTTTTGCACTTTTGTTGTTTCGGTTTGCAGTTGCGTGAATTTGTCTTTTTGCCTTTCGTTTTGAAGGATAAACTACGAAAGCACGAGTGATCACATCCGGCTCCCATACTATTTTGATTTTACCATTGCCGAAAAAAACAACAGTTTAATGAATGCGAATTCATGATAAATCGGCCTACTCATTAAGCAGATATATTATCTAGCCAAAGTATCATTTAAAACTACTTCATGAAATTTAACGAAATTTTTAATTCCGACTTTTTGTATAACTTATTTGTATACCGTATCTGTTAATGGTTTGATATAACAGACTTGAAGTCTCGCGTGATTTGATCAGATTTATTGTCTCCGGGGGAAATTACTCTTTGTGTAAGACGATATATAAACAACGGTAAAACTGTGTATAACAAAGCACCAATCAATGCATGCTGCTTTTAGAAATGTGCCTGGGCGTATCAGTTTATTTGACGATTACACGGATATACAGCTACCGATAACCGCAGAAAACAATTCAACTAATTGATGCAATACGTTTGATTTTGTTTTACATTTGTCTTTGAAATCTGCTATTAATGGATGAAAAATTAATGTTGCCAATTACTACTTTCTTCATTGTAACGATGCCTACTATCGATTTTCCAGACAATTTAACATGTTAGAATCAAAGGATATCTCTGACCCATTTTTCAGATTTATTTATGTTTTTCCTCCAAGCACTTCATATCTGGTGAAGCAAAACTATTATATAATCAGAGTTTCTCTCACGTACATTTTCTCCGACTCGTTGATTGCCAAAACGGACGTAAACATCAACCTATAAATTATATACTGTATACAGCAGGTCGTGCGAATAAAGCATTAATATTTATAATTGAAATAAATGAAGATTTCGTATCCTCTCTGTTTAATTAGCTACCTCGATACAGATCTACCACACACCAGGGAGCAGCTATGAACCTATAAGGTAGGCATATATTGTCTTGATTCTGTTAGAGGCATATAGAAGTCGGAAGTACTACGGCGGCTCTTAGGGGACATGAATTTCTTTTTTTGTATTTTGTATTATTATTTCTTAAAATTTCTACACGCCCCGAAATTAGTTTCCACCCGCCCCGAAATTCGATTTTACCCGCCCCGAAATTCAGCTCTACCCGGGACGAAATTCATTTCTACCCGGGCAGAAATTCATTTCTACCCAGCCCGAAACTAATTTCCACCCGGCCAGAAATTAATTTCCACCCGCCCCGACATTGATTTCTACCCGCCCCGAAATTATATTTCACCAGCCCCGAAATTAATTTATACACGGCCCGAAATTCCTTTCTACCCGCCCCGAAATTCATTTCACGCGTCCCAACATTATAGTTCCATGAACTTCACTGGCACGCCGCAATGTGAATGAAATAACCTTACGTATGACGCTAAACCCCAACAAAACTAACAAATCGTGTTGCCTTTATCTGATGCCAGTTGTGTCGAGGGTGGTTTCCTTCGCCTATTGGGCTTTCTGGCTAAGGGCAGTTTGTTTTCAGAGTAGCAATACTGTCTTCACTTAGCACTGGAGGAAAATTAACTTTCCAACATTATGGAAACGCTTCACATCTTGGTTGTGTTAGTGTCAATTATTGTTGGAATACATCGCCGTCATATAAGTGAGCAACTCAGGTCGCATTTGCTATAACATAATAAGGAAGATTTGTGCGTTACCAAGTACTAATTATTTTGTTCTTTATCAGTAGTCCGCAATCGATCGATTGCGGACTACATATAAAGAAGGATTTGTGCGTTATATGTAGACCCCAATGATTGCAGACTACTGATTAAGAAGGAGTGTACGTTATTCAGTACTACAAAATGTAATTATAGAGGGCGCTGTGGGCATGACAGAAAAAAATGTAATTATAGAGGGCGCTGTGGACATGACAATGTAATTATAGAGGGCGCTGTGGACATAAAAGAAAAAATATATAAGGAAGGATTGTATGTAATGAGTACTAAGGTGTGGGGGAGAGCATTGCTCTCTACGTGACGTCACAGGTTGTACGTGCTCTGAGAGTGTGTCCTTCATGTTGGTGATGTGTAACTGTTGTGACGTTCATTTTATGACGCTTTTACGTGAAATTTTGACGTAGTGGCGTATTTATTCAACGTCAAAGTCATTGCATAAAATGACTTGACATCCGGCTCAGTCATTTACACTGTCTATACCCCGTCACTGTCAGCAATAGAATTATTTAAACCCATCAACACTTTTTCAAACCGCTGATTCAAGACACCCATTTACCGTACTCGTATATAACACTTGCGTCCCCTTTCTCTAGGCAACGGAGTAAACGTCCAGATCCACTGCCATAACGTACAACCTGTGACTTTATGAAGTGGACGCTGTTCTCCTCACACCTTAGCACTGAATAACGTACCACCCTTATTTATCATGTACTAACGTGCTAACCAGCCGCTCCTTAGTACTGAATAACGTACAATCCTTACTTATATGTAATACCACAAATCCTTACTTGTCATGTAGTAGGAAGCCAAATTGGCGCCAGAATTCCTAAACAAGCAGACAACGCACTTGTCATGCAATTCTTCTTTATAAATTTGTTTCTGTTCTGTCCACAACGCCCTCTATAATTACATTTTTTACTTTCATGTCCACAGAGCCCTCTATAATTACATTTTTTTAAAGACTACTGATAAAGAACAAAATAATTAGTACTTGGTAACGCACCAACCTTCCTCATTATGTATCAGCGACCTGAGCTGCTCACTCTATACAACTAACGTCAGCTGTATCAGTCCATGCACTCGTATATACGTCTTTCAGAGTAAAGTAAGAAAATAAAAAAAGAAATCAATTTCTGGCCGTGTATAAATTAATTTCGGGCCGGGTAGAAATTAATTTCGTAACGGGTGGAAATTAGTTTCGGGGCGGGTAGAATCAATTTCGGGGCGGGCAGAAATTAATTTCGGGCCGGGTACAAATCAGTTTCGGGACGGGTGGAAATGAATTTCGGGCTGGGTAGAAATGATTTTTGGGGCAGGTAGAACTGCATTTTGGGGTGGGTAAAAATCAATTTCGGGGCGGGTTGAAATCAATGTCGGGACGGGTAGAAATTTAAAAAAAAGGTAATACAAAATACAAAAAAACGTCCTTTATAGAGCCGCCGTAGAAATACGTTTAAGATGGAAAAGATTGGTATGGATAACAAAGGTAAATTTAAGAAGCTGTTATACCAATGTTTTCCATCCTATATTGTCTTATAACAGAAAAACGCCAGCTGTGATCTTTTGCTAAGAAAAATGAAAGTTTACGCTTTTTCTTAATCCCACTACCAACTTTTAAGGTTTAAAGACAGTAAAAAAACACACAAAAAAAACAAACAACAAAAAACAAAAACATATACAACAACAACAACAACAACAACATTGCCACCTGAAGAGGATTCAATTGAATTCTGCGGAATTGCATTAGAAGTACTTCGTTTTTAAAGTTTAATGCTGCTATCCTGACAATCATACCCTGTTTTTAAAACAAAATACATGTTGATTTCGTGAATATGTTCCTTTATAAATTTCCTGAGATTAGAACATTTATATCACATACACAACACAAATAGGCCTAAGCCAGGACAGTTTACTAATAATATTTAAATATTAAATTTTCTGGAATAAAAGACGATATCGTAACTTTTTGTCTTTATAAATTTACCTAAATTTAGAACTGTTCTTAATTACTTGCATAAACGGTAACTGTCCAGAAGCAATTACTAGTATTAAAAGCATGGTCACTGATCCGTGAATCACAGTAAACACGCATCGATTTATTGATTTATTTGGCATGTTACTCAATATTTAGTACCAAAATAGAAATCACAATCCCTTGTCTCTGCACGTCTATTAATTAACATTACTACTCGATGCAGAATCTAAACGCGACATGGGCTAACAACTGTTAGGTGGTGCAGTTCCGCGTCAAGTCGCTAGACTTTATTTAGCTGTCATTGAGTTCATGGTTGCCCTGACGGCGAAAAAGCATGCTCAGTTCATTCTCAGTGCAAAAGCATATACGGCCTGAGCCAAACATGTTTAGAATGATGTGATTGATTGATTGGTGTTTTTTACGTTGATTTCGTTTGAACAGATTTACTTTCTGTGTAGTTTGGACATAAAAATCTTTATCCACAAAAAGTTTTTTAATAAAGCAGTAGGCCTATATTGTCTCTAAATCTGATCATAAGCACATCCACCCTCTGCTTTTTGCAAAGCATTTGTAATTTTCTGGCTACATTTCTTTTATAGGCCTAAAATTGCGACCGATTCCGTTGTTAGCATAACTATATATGTCTGATTCATCAGGAAAATAAACTGATGTAGACTACAATAAAAATAATGAATAAGAAAAACCCCGTCGCCTGAAATAATATTCACTCTTGTCACATTCACTCTTGTCACATTCACTTTTGACATGTTATTTGTCACGGTAATTGCCATTTTTCAGAATAGGATGCATGGTTTTTTGTTTCAGCCGTTGTTAGAGTGTAAATATATGCGAGTGTTATGCTGCATTCCGGACAGTCACAATCACCACTCGTGGGGTAACTATTGGTCGTAATTACGACCACAAACTGGATAAGCATCGAGTTGACGAGTGGTATTTTCCACTCGTAACACTCAAACGGAATTTACAGGACGTGAAATCGTGTTTACGACTCGTAGCAGTGCTCTCTACGAGTAATAAATACAGCACAAATGGTGTCTCGAACGCAGCATAAGTCGCAATTCGACTTTTACCAGTCTGCGCTTTGTTTCGTTGTTGTTGTGATCTCGCTGCAGGTGACCATTTCCTGATCAACTGTCTCGACTTTGGAGTGTGCCCATGTCGGAACATCCTTCGACACTTTCCGTACCGGTACAGTTAATTCGGAGGTGAATGGAAGCAATAATATAACACGAAAACGTGTAGTTCGCCGTATGTTTTTTGCGCATGCGTGGAAATCAACCAAAGTACTCCGCGGAATTGTATTAAAAACCCCCACATCAAACGAGCCTGTTTCTCGGGCAAAACCTCGTTTAAACAAAACACTGTACCTTTTTATGTATGATGTTGCAAATAATTCAGATTTCGTCCGCTGTAAGTATTTTAATAATGATGTAGCTCCAATGACGTCATCATGTCAACACAAGAAGAGCCTTTAATAGACATAAACAATAAACACGTGGATAACTCAGTCATATGATGAAAGTAAATCCATGCTAGTTACCTCTGTTTCGTTATCCGTTTGATAACAAGAAGACCGAGAGAGCTAGCTGACAAGTGAATTGTAACTATGAACAAATGAGGAACTTAGGGATATAGGGAACATACACACTGTATTTGTAAGCCAAGACGGTCATGTACATTTTAGCGCGAGTACAGCAAACAGCATGGGAACAGAGCAAACTAATGTGTCTACAAACAGTGGAGAGCGGTTTAGCTCAAGAACATTCAATATCGTTACGACGGCCATTGAAATGAGCTCTCCATCAGAGATTATTTACGGGAGGGAAATGGCCGAGGTTGTTCAGACATGAAGTGTGCCCTGCTGAGGCTAAACTTGCACAGCATGAGTTCTCACTTAGCCTGTCAGTGGAATATACTCCTAGCGTCTTTGCATTCGTCTGGAAAGACGATAGGAGCACAAACGAAGGTTGGATACAGTCCCTTGCTCTTGGGCAGAAATCGTTTTCACAGTATTTTGATAAGTGAAACTCTTTTGTACGCTCCTTAACATTAGAGCTGGGAGACCAATTTTTAGTGTGAACTGGCAAGGAGGCATTGGTGCTACGGGCTTTATATACCCGCACGGGAATAATACAGAAGTTCCCTTTTAATATTCCGCTAGATAGACAGATTGATGGACTGGGTTTTTTTACGCAGTGCTCAAGGGTATTTCATTTGCACGACAAATTCGTTTTCCGTAGTTGTTGTCGCTTCTGTGATAAGGAAAGCTGTTTTTTTAATAATGCAAAGAAAACTTTAGAGTTTGGAAGAGCATCGCAATTCTGGTATGGGATGTGGAGATTATCTGTTTTTCTTACGTTTGCATGTATTTTTCGTTTGATTTCTGTTTGATGACATGTATCGATTGGGCGCAAACTGTTTGATAAAAAGTGTCCTCTCGTCTGTATTTTCTATTAGTATACCGGCACATGTTACTACTGAGCCCGAGCCCCTGTGCTAAAAGCCCACTGAAACACAAGGGGAATTCATTTTGACTCAACGTTTCGGTTTATTGATCAAATCATCATCAGGGGGAAATGTAGAGATTAGATTCAGATCTTCCCTTCATAGTACTGCTAATATGGGCGAACTGAATCAAGATTGAGCTGATTGACTTTCATGGTTCAACTATAGCGATGTAAATATTATAATTGTGAAGAACAGATTTACGGATACAATGATGGATGTGACAGCTGGACGTTCTCACCGTTTGCCAACAAAGCCGGCCCATTTACACCTTCGTGGTCTCAAATGGTCAT
Source organism: Mopalia vespertina (assembly GCA_030265115.1). Classification (NCBI taxonomy): domain Eukaryota; kingdom Metazoa; phylum Mollusca; class Polyplacophora; order Chitonida; family Mopaliidae; genus Mopalia; species Mopalia vespertina. Next base: position 17,987 of record JAQQZZ010131552.1, on the reverse strand, counting down.
TTTCTTCATCCTGTTTATTAAGCATTCAAAACGTATGGCAATGAAAAGGTGAATAAGAAATTATAATTACAATCAGGTAAATATCCGCTTTTAATTTAGTTTTCCAGTGGACTTTAGTAACAAGGTCATTGACAAGGTTTTGGAGAATAATGCGATGATCAGGCTATAGTCTGCCCACCGTGTTTTTGTGTAATGTGTTCAGGTGCAGCTCCATTGCTGATTGGAGTAAATGTCTATTACACTGGATTATCTGACTACTCAGTAGAACTATAGAACAGGCTTACCAATATCGTAGAGACTTCTCGCAATGTAGGCATCAACATGTTGACTCGTTTTTTTTAAAGGTTCGCCATAGATGTTTTGAATTGTTTTCCGAGAGATATCTATTGTATGTTAAGCGATTTCCAAGGGTTGGGCGGACGTCCACATAAATCGTTGTAAACAAAATGCCCAAAACATGAGGCTCCCTGTCTCAGTTAAAAGGCTACTCTACTAAATAAACTTATTCTGTGAAATGAACCACAAACAACACACTATGTTTTGTTTTTTTTCGATGATCATTAATTCAATTTGCAATAAGTTTCAAAGTAATTATTGGATCATCAACGAATTACATATATTTGTGACCCTTAGTATGCAAATTTTCAATATATGTTTGTATATATATTTTAATTAAATGAAAAGATAAAAATTTGGTTGCCTCCACCGGGATTCGAACCCAACAAAGGTCCAACACTCTACCGACTGAGGTACAGAGGCTCGAGGCAAAATGAGTCCTATATATAATGTTCCAAACTTTATTAATTTTGCGTCATAATGGGCTTGTCGTCAAAATCAAACTAGCTGCTAGCAAGACCTTAAACAACAATTTTGGGGATATTTCTGTACAATTTATTTTTGGTATAATAGCGTCCAGGTTTGAGCCCTCGTGGGTTTTAATCCCACTGACGTTTATGACGCACAATTACCTTGTTTTTATATGTATTTGTTTGTGCAAGAGAGAACACAACAATACAATTGAAACAAGTCAAGACAATGTTATGTTTGGTTATTTGTTTTACGTAAAATTCTGGTATAATTTTTCATTGACGTTTCACTATGAAGAAACATTGTATTTTGCTGACGTGGCTTACGCATGGCCGCCATGTAAGACGAAACCTGAAATTTAAACTTTAGTTTAGGGTTAGGGAATTTATGATTAACCTAACCTAACCATAACATCCACCGTGAGTCTAATACTAAACATAACACAAAACCTAACCCTAAACTAAGCCTAACCACGACCTCAACTATAAACATAATAATAGAATTGACGTCGTATCTGACATAACTCTAATTTATAACGTGTTTTTAACCACATTGCACATCAAATGTAGATACTCTATCTACTTTTATCATATACGTATAAGTCTCACCACACAGTACAGAGGTATCGTATATTTATCCGTAACAGATGGATCATATACGTACGCTCTGAAACGGGACTGCTTGCAATGTTTATTATTTATAACACAGTGCCCCCTAACGTGACAGGGGAAAACCTTCGACTTTGTGCAGCAGAGCTCAACACTTAGCAACCGGACAGTTTACTCCATTTGTTAAATTTATTTATTTATTTAGATTAAAACCAATATACATTAGGATTACAAGAAATAAAGTCACTGGCTGATGTTCGGAATTGAACTATGTTTCCTTGCATTTTTTTTTCTGGGTGAGTAATTTTATAGAACAAATTCACGTGCTTTGCCAGCTCAGACACTGGGGTTTCCCTCTGTGCAGTAATATGATTATAATGTAAACAAACTTGCGTTCTTCTTTGAATTTAATTTTCAAACAATCTGACTGTGTTTTTGAATAATAATCATGCTTGTGGTTTTATAGGTTTAAAAAAGGGAAATCAAACAGCACGTTTTATTATATGATTTCACAATTTAACATTGGACTATTTTAAACCTCGGACTTAGTAGTATATAAGTAGTATTTTGCCTCTGCCAAACGATCCTCACTGAAAGTTTGTCAAAATTTTCCTAAAAATCGTTCAAGAAACATTGAAAGCATATGATAAATATCATTATATGTAAAGTGCTTGTTACGTGTCCTTGTATCAGCTCTCATTGCCTCAGGTCGGACTGCGTATCAATCTCGCCCCTCGAGCTAGATTGATACTGCAGTCCGACCTTAGACAAGTCGAGTTGATGCATCGTCCCATATCACTTTCTGTACATATCATCTCTATGTATACCATTGCTATCGTTAAGGGAACTTGTTTTGGAGAAGAAGCACAGACTGTCAATGTTCAGTGACACAATGCATGCATTGTGACAAAAGACAAACACTACTTCCAAACCATCTCTTGGTTTGTATCGCTTGATGGTTTAGACTTCTGCAGCACCATTATCAAAAAGGTCAAATGTTAATTGCTGTAAACTAATAATTAGCTGGTACCGGTTTCTTTTCCTGTGTTCGTTTTTAACGATAGATCAGAAACTTTAGTTCCTGACCCGTGTTCGCCAGAGACTTCGCAGTTCTTTATATCCAGTTTGTATGCAGGCGGATGTGTCCATTCGCGACAAGCCGGTTTGATGACTGGATGCAAGCCTTTCGGTAGCATTATATTCGGCTGGCTTCCGTCTCTGAAAGGTTCTAACACATTGTACTTAGTTAGGGCTGATTTATTTGACTTTGTATGTACTGTGCTTCCATTGGGATGAACTAATCCATTACTGGCGTCTAATGGCAAACCATCAACATTGCCTTGGGGCACACTATGACTTTCTTGCACCGCAGCTGTGTTTGTCGCATTCTCGTGATTTTTAATTTCGTGGAGCACTAGTAAATTGGCATTGTCTTCACATACTTTGTCATTAACAGGGGCAGACAATATCTTTTCCGTCGAAGGGTCATCTAGTGCATCGATAATGCCATTTCCTAAACCTTCATCTGCTGTTTTGCTTGCATTTCCATTGAAGATATCTGCCTCGTTTACAGACTTACACGGTTCATGCATAGGTATTTTCTTTTGTTCACTTTCTGCCAGCTTCCGGAGAGACATTTCTATGTGGTGGGGTTGCCTGTCTGCAGGCCTTTCGTTAGACAACACTAGATTTATAACTGAAGTTTTTGCCTCGGGGAACAGAGCCGGTGGATCTTCGGTAGTACAAGTGTGAACAAGTTGATGAGAAAGATCACCAGTCATGTTCTCTTTGGCACCATTGATCGCAATATCTGTTTCTTCTTCGTATGTATACTCACTATAACCGTCGTTTCCCTCGTCTAGTTTTGCAAGAAAGAAGTTCATTCCAGTTTTTCTGTCCGCAATTCTGGGTCTTGCATTAGGCAAACTATCCTTAGCCTTGCTTTGGTCGAGTCGTTTATCCGGCTGCTTACTTTTATAACCCAATGGTTTCAAATCTACATCAAGAGTCACTTGTTTTGTTGAATAAATGAGGTTATTGGTTCCACAGTTCACAAGCGGTTCTGTCATTTTTAACTGAAGGGAGGATTTCTGTTTAAGTTTATACTCCGCTCTGTTTATTTCAAATGTATCACCAAATCTTCCATTTCGTGGAATTCGAAGTTCATTAAATACAGGGGCATACTGAATTGGGTCTTTTAGATAAGGAACGATAACTTTGTCCCTGTCTAAGAGGACATCGGTTAACTGCCCCTTGTAAATATGATGTTTTGGAAGCACTGTGTTTCCGGAAGTAATTATTAAACGCTGTGTGGCTTCAAAACATTCCTGGTGTTCAACATTGTCTGTTGGAATATCTTGGAACCATTTGTCGATTTTCTCTTGAAACTTAGATTCCTCACCAATGTAAAAGTTTACATCTTTTGAACTGTTTTGAGTCAATTTTAACTTTCCTTTTGTGATGTTATTCGAACTTGCTTTTGATGAAATCCAAGGTTGGTGTGGCGGCAAATGGGGTAAAAATGGCCGTCCCATCCCGGGGTCCAATGGGGGTAAAGACAGTTTATTATCTTCAGATTTGGAATTCTTTTTAAGAGTAAAATGCTTTTTCAGACGCCGGTCTCTTCTACTTCTTGGCCAGCTGATCGTTTTTCTTAGGGGTGGAGGAATTGAGTTATCCGACACAAAGATGTGTGGGGTTTTGAGTAATTTAGCCTCATCAAACGATGGCCCACGTCTTAATAATGTTTGGTATTGATGTTCACTTTTACTAACTTTATGGTCTGCACTTTTAGTACCACGTATTCTCTCTTGGGTGTTAATTCGAGGTAATTTTGTCTCATTTTTGTAACCATTTGCGTGACGACCTCCCTCGATGTTGTTAGTGTTGCTGTTGAAACTGACTGTTTTTATCAACTTTTTCCGCGCATCACTATTGTACCAATTACGCGGATTTGTGTAGTCATGGTGTAACAAATTCGGATTGCTCTTTGTATACAGTTCACGGGGTGATATGGCCCCTTCCATTTTTCGAAAATCAGCAATAAGTGAAGATTCTATTTTCTTTTGGTAAACCGTGAAATCCACAGATATTGGCTGCTTGGCTAGAACACGGTCATTCGTACCTTGTACATAGTCAACAAATCGGGTCCTCTTCGAAGTTCCAATGTCATGTTGGCAATTGCCCAAAACCGACACGGGTGTGATCGGATTCGGCCTGAAACATAAACAGCATATAATTTTAAATATACATTTCAGCAATTCTTGCCTGTCATTAAAGAAATTGATATGAGATACAGCGTTTGAGAATAGTTTTCGTTAATTCGTTGACAAGCAGGCAAGTGTGGAAATGGGGCAACTGGCACGAAAATAACGGTAAATTGTTGTTATAAATAAAGATGACCGATGAAAGCTACAAACCATTATGGAACTTCAACTTTTAACCCTAGTTGATTCATAATTTAAACCCCCGGGCTACCTGCCAGTAATACAGTATTCCATGTTGGTGCCAACGAATGCCAACGATGAACTAATATCGGGTATCAATAGCTGTCTTTTATCACAGTCGTGCAGCGAATCATACAGGTAGATTGGTTTCCAGGTATATTTACACCAACGCTATGGGTAGACGTAAGCTAAAGAAACGAAGCCATTCTTCAGCGTAAAAAAAATATACAGCAGTCTCAAATTTAAGAAAAAAAATGGCTTATTTTTTATGGTTACCTGGAACCTTTAAAAATTCATTTAGTTTTACATTGTTGTGTTGCATTAAAAGTTTAACATCTTATTATCTACGTACTACTGGTTAACTGGTAGATAAAAGTACAAATGAATGTATGGTAGATGTACACCGCGCAATTTGGTCCTCTGGCTTAGCTCGGACTGTCTGATACATGGGTTGGATTTTCAAAAGGAGCTGGCTTGTTTCTTTGTGGTAATTGCTAAAATATAGATGTTTACATGTCAGTCATTGCGAAAGGTATGGTGATTGACAGTTTGCTTACAAAAAGAAATAGTGTACTTTCAATCATATATTGAACCAGAAGTCTATCAAGCAGAAGTGTGAAACCAGCCATTATCCAGTCTCAACGACATTGTGACTTTCAGATGAATTGCATAGTGCCATATAACTCATTGCGCAAGAAATGGGGGATTTAGTTAGTTTCGCGCAGTTTAAATGTCAGAATCCATTGACGCCTTATGGTAAAATATAACATTTGCCCAGCGGTAGAAATAGCTTTAGCATGATATACCCATGATTCCACAACCAATTCATGTTCTTCGAGGTTTCACTATTTCTCGCTAGAGGGCGCTTTTTCAACAATCAGTGCTGGCCTAGTCACAGTGCCGTTGAAACTGGGTAATGGCTGGTTTCATACTTGTGCTTGATAGACTTCTGATTGAACTAATAAATTGTGCAGAAGATGCAGCACACAGCCACATTTGGACTATTATTAATAACTCATTGAAACTCATGGCGAATAATTTATATTATGATACATGTGGATATCTTTATGGAAAAAGAAAAAGCGAAAACAAAATAATGCAAAAACCATATTACATTCAAAGCCTCGTCCAAAGTCAATACGCATTGCCATAAAGATCTTGACAATCTTAGACAGGTTAAAGGAACTTGGAAGTGAGTGAAATATGAGACTGCTGTTGGGGGATTTGGCCCAACTAGCGTAATACGAGCTGCTTATGTTTATAGAACGCTCCAATGACAACGGGGGTTTTACTTCTAGGTAAAAACCAATAGAGAAATCAATACAACGTGATCAGTCTGTATTAGTCTGTATAGGCAGACGGGATATTTTCCTTGTCATTAGTATTACATTGCAGAGTATAACAAATCAAATGGCAGTCTCTTTGTTTTTTTCTGAAAATGAAAATGTTGACACTATATATTAAATCAACAACGTAGCTAAACCAGGCCTGGTGTGCAAGAAATATTTTCGTGGGCACTGTCAACAGCAATCACGCCACTCATTTGTTCTCATCTACAAAAAAACAACAAATCTATATCCTTTCGCTGCTATGGTCAATACCAGTTTCTTTACCTGAAGAAACCGATATTGACAACGAGCGAAAACTTTGAAATGAACTATAAATAAGTTGAATAGCTCTACATTCAACAGTTATATTTGGTTATATTATTTATTTTCTTCAGAAATGTTTAGCTTCGAAGTCGAAGTTATTTCAATCTATGTTGGCACATTCTTTTTTAAGATAGAGTGTAGTCCATGCGACCAGAAGGTTGAATCAGAAAATAGAGGAACCACGAACTTGCCATTAAGTAAATAAATAAATATTTCTTTATACAAAAATGTTAAATCATAAACGACGACGCAGGAGTGTTTAGACAAACACAGTTTGGAATAGACTTATTGGTATTGACAAATTATACAATAACTATTTATTTATTGAGTTGGCGCTCTAACCTATCGGTTATCTGATTAGTCTAGTCATAGACTCTTTCGTATAATACAAAAAAAACAGAAACTCTGTCTTTTTAGCTCTTTATTCCATCATTTTATTTCGTCGCCGTTCGAAGAGAAATTGCAACATTATAAATATATAGTGCAAGTTTGTTTGCAAAATAAACATGGATAAAACATAGATATATAGTAATCATTGGTTGCCGTGTGAAACATTGGTTCCTGTTAACAATAATCAGTTTATATTATTTAAGACTCAAGCGTGGGTTGTATTAAATGACTGAAAACACGAACTCCTAAGCTACTCCGCGTAAACATTTGCTTTACCTTGTGATAGAACCCGGCATGAATGCTGAAGGCTCGTATAAGTAAATGTTTACGTGGTGTAGACGGAGTTCGTGTTTTAATTCATTTATTAATTAGTTTGCTATGCGGTATCGTTAGACATTTATTATGTAGTCTGACGTAGTAATACAGGAGTCGTGTCTGTATCCTGTGTACATTGTCTGGGACTACTTCCCGCTGCCCAGAATAAGTCAAGATACCACAAGTCTTTAGAGAAAGAACCAGAAAAATCTCTGCCATCATCCTGAACGTGTCACATCAAAAGGTAGGCATCATCAGGCCTATCGTTTCAATTTGAAACCCTCTACATCGAATTTATTCTCTAACCGCATTCTCAAAACCGCAAATCATTACCATGAAGAAATTATTACCAGTGAGAGATGTCGACCTTCGGTAAAATACATTTTCAAAGAAACTTATCGAGTTATTGGATTTTAATAATGATAATTATGATAATAGCGATAATTTAGATTCTGATAATATGTATAATTATCATTATTAAAATCCAATAACTCGATAAGTTTCTTTGAAAATGTATTACGAGTTCCAGCCTTTTGTCAAGCTATAAATACGACGATGCTTCGCATATGGCCGAAAAATAGACGAAAGCAGGTCTAGATTGCTTACCATTATTAGAAACTGTTCAATACAAAAACTCCATAGACAGAATAATAAACCTTGAAGACATATCGTCCGGTAAAAATACATATCGATCGCAACTTCTCGTTTTAGCAGTGTAATATATAAAGTCTTTAGCTTGTTTTGTCCACGTATCAAAAGTCCATTAAACAAGCAAGATAGTACACTTTGCGTTCCTTTATGAACAATGAAATCCTGCAAAGGTAGAATGTTTGAACAGACATTTCTCCCTGCAGCTTCTATGGCAAATTATAAAAGAGAAAAAATTGAAGTTAATATGTTCAAACAAATAGCTCTTACCGTTAGGTAAAATCCGTTCAAGTCACAATTCAGAACGGCTTGTGAAAATTGTTCCAACAGCGAGAGATGAATTTTACCAGGCCTTAATTACAATGCTCACACATCTATTACCTTTCAAATCATATATATACGTAGTACATTTGTATATATTCCAATAACATACATATACTGCTCGTTTGTAATGTCTAAAGAGAAGCCGTGCGTACCAAACAGGAGCCCAAGGCAGGTAAGAGAATGGATAGGAATCTAAACTCACTATCTACACGATTAACACGGTATTCACCTATAATTCCCCCGTTGAAGGCATTGGCAAGATGCCAAGATAAATTGTCAATATGCTTGTCAATCTGATTTGTTGAAAGACTGGTCGTTGGGCTATTGTGTGACCATTGTCTCTTCAAGATTTTCTTTTTACCTATACGCTTTACAGGTACTATAGCGTAATATACACTATGTACAACTGATTTATTGGCCTTTTCGGTGTATGCATTTTGAATACTCGGCATACAATAGCCGTAAGCCCGTGACGCTGTCTTTTATTCCGCAAAGATTTTGTCCAGGTATGCATGTTAGCGCTAATCGACGAGGCGTACCGACTAATATTGAACGTCAATATTGTATTGTAAAATTCGATCGTATACTTTGAAAATCAAACGTGAAAGAGAATTAACCCGTCAAAACGTTCATGTTTCAGAATGTCTCGTCTATGCTTTGTTACTGTTTTATCAATATTTACCGATCTTCGACCGTGAATTTGTACTGTAAGGTTATTGTACCATTGCTTTGATCATATCAACATGGAACTTCTTGACACATATCTTGTGGCTATCTAAATTTTTAAAAAAAATGAAATTAACATATATTTTATAAAGGCAGAGACAGATAACTGTATGCCTTTGACTGAAAGGGCCAATATTCTACTGACGGAGCTAGTCTGATATTGGAATGACCCGAATTCTCGCCCATGTACGCTCATTACTGACACAGGAGCCCTACAGGGTAGCATCGTTTTGGTCTAGCTATTACCTACAAATCTGTTTGTAATATGAGTAAATCCCAAAATGTTGTTTTACCATGCTGTTGTCAATGTAGAGAAAGAGACATGAAGATGTCCCCACCGGGAATTGATTGTTATGTTTGTTTGATTGGGGTTTAACACCGTAATTAGGGTTATTCCACTCATATGAAAGCGTGCCATGCAGCCCAGCGGGCGAAGGAAACCACCCTTGATGCCACTGTCAACAAACCAAGACAATGCAGGACAATCACAAGACAGTATAAAGACATCACAAAACAGATCGGCTTCTAGCTCTGAGGGCACCAGGGCAACATGAAGCTCCCACTTAACCAGCCTCCCCGGGAATTCCACCCGGAGCATTGGACTGACAGGGCCAACATAGACAGTATTTCTTTGTAAACCATAAAGAAAAAGTTGCATGCCACTGCCACATGAAAGAGCCCATTTATTTCATGTGTTTTTATGCAGTATACATTAATGCAGGTGTAAAGCACAAACAGCAAAATTGCCAAAAAAAAAATTTCTAAAGCTAAAGTTTTCCTTTCATAATTTTATATGAGGAAAAGTGCTACTTTAGAGCGCCAGTGCATGTATATAGCCATAATTCATAACCTTTATTTTGAATTATACATGTACTCGGAATTAATCTTTCTAAAAGATTATTTTTGAGAAATATATATATTTTTACTTTAGATTAATTTATTTGATGTGCTTTTGGGGGATCTCCGGTATACCCTTAGAGCAGAATTGATTTTTTTTAAAGAATCCACTCTAGGGGTACATTGTATATAAAGTACAAGTGCGTCGAACGTTTGAGGTTACATGTTTAGTCAATATATAAAGAACGTTGTAGCACAGACATGTTACAACATGCTACTTGTGATAGAGTAGAGAGAAATAATTCAGCCACAGAGTATACAGAGGACGTCGTAAGTGTATGCTCTCTTTTCCAGAAAACATCAAGACAATCTGTATTTAGCCATTTTTAGTGTCTTTGTAAATTTTACAAAGATAAATTTGATTTTGATGCGGTATTAATTACTACTTATAAATTTAACCTACATATTAGTTTGTGCAACATAAATATTTGTCACATATTATGTGTCAGTTGTGGTTCTCTTCTCTCAAAATGTCTGTATAGGTTACCCATAACAACTCGAGATGAAGACCTATTCACAAACATGTCTTAAAAAGAGCGATCTAATTTAAATCAGATCTAAAACGATCGTCGTGGTATGTTTGTCGCTATTGAGATCTAACGCCTTACTTACAGTGTCGATTGGTTTCTTAAATTGATCAATCACAGAGCTGCTTCTCAAATCTGGTTTTTAAAAAGCGAAGATTTCCGCCGACGAGCCAGAGTTTACCGACCGCCTATTTTAACATGACAAAGCGTCATATGTTGGAACATCCTTCGACACTTTCCGTACCGGTACGGTTATCTCGGAGGCGAATGGAAGCAATAATTATACACGAAAAAAACGTGTAAGGTTAACCGCCGGATGTTTAGTGCGCATGCGTGGAAATCAACTAAAGTACTCCGCAGATTTGTATTAAAAGAAAAACACATCAGACAAGCCCTTTTCTCGGGTAAAATCAAATTTAAACAAAACACTGTTCCTTATCTGTGTATGACTCGATGCAACTAATTCAAATTTCGTCCGCTGTAAGTATTTAAATAATGATGTAGCTCCAATGACGTCATCATATCTACACACGAATAGCCTTCAGACGTAAACAATAAACACGTGGATAACTCAGTCATATGATGCAGGTAAATCCATGCGAGTTACCTCTGTTTCGTTATTCCTTTTATAACTGGAAGACCGAGATAGCTGACAAGTGAACTGTTAATTAACTATGAACAAATTAGGAACTCATGGATATAAGGAACATACACACTGTATTTGTAAGCCATGAAGGGCATCTACATTTTAGCGCGAGTACAGCAAACAGCATTGGAACAGAGCAAACTCTAATGTGTCTCCAAACAGTGGAGAGCGATGTAGCTCATGAATATTCAATATCGTTACGACGGCCATCGAAATGAGCTCTCTATCAGAGATTATTTACGGGACGGAAATGGCCGAGGTTGTTCAGACATGATGCTAAGGGTATGTACGCATAAAGCATATGATATATATTACATATATTATCTGTATATTAACCTTTCACTTTCGTCGGTATTTTTGTCGTGTCGGACTCTACCCGGTATGATACAAAGGTTGCACCTATGATGTCATGCATTTAATCTGAATTCGTCGTATTGACAACCAATGAACATACATGTACCCGTAGTTCGATTCGTATAAATATTGGTGTAAAGGTCCTTAGTGAAGCATACAGCAGAATTGTGACTAGGGGTAGATCGTTGGCTGATATTCCTACTTGAGAGTTGACAGGTTTGTAACTGACACATTTTTTATTTACAATATAACTCGATGTGAGATGTTATAAATAATTAAATTGTAACTAAAAAAAACCCTAAAAATATGTATGTGAGCAACGGATGCTCAACATTTTTGTTCATAGATTATAACTGATCGTATGACGGAACTGTCTGAAGAGGACAACGGCAAAACGATATACAAATTATATATGGGAAGGGGTTTATTTATTTACCGGTATTATTTTCATTTTATTTTTTAAATTGGATTATGTTTCTACATTAGCAACTATATTAACGCAGATGTAACATGATTTGTTAAAGGGACAACTTTTTTCATTTCAACGTTAATAATAATGTCGACAAATTGAATGTTGACAAATATAAAGACAGCCAAGTTAATTGCTAGATGGATAAGTAAACATATCTTTTCGAAACATTTTAGTGAATAAGATTTATTTTGGGATTAGTATAAAGTCATCATTTTAAACGACTTATTCCTTTATTAGTCTGCGCTTATAAAAAAAGTGAGATATTAAATAAAATCAAATGTTTATATTGTTATTTATATTCTTTAAAATTATTATTTGACTAAATTTGAATATAGAGAAAAGTGTGACCAACCAATCAATATATGATAACAAATTGATAGCACAGTTATAATTCGTCACAGTAAAATTTCCCCTCCCGAGTGAGTGAATGAGTGCATGAGTGAATAAATGAATGAATGAAATGACGAATTCATTTTGATATCCTTATCTTTTTTATCATATATAATTATTACTCATGAGTTTCAATATGTACATGTTCTCTAGTAATTATAGCCTAACTGTAACATTAGAAGAATAACTTCATTTACCAAAAAGAGATGCATGATCTCTTTTTGCATGATCATGGGATAGTACTGGGGTACTTCATGTAACAGTTTGCTGAAAGGAACGGTAAGGAGGGTTGGTTGGCTGTATAGTACTGTCTTTTAGAACGACTGCTAACAGCCTACATTTATGTACATCATCAGGATATTTAACAGCGTTTCAATGTATTGCTGGACCTCTGTGTTAATTTTGAGGAAAACAATTTTTATGAGTTTAAAATCACACAGAATAGAAGACGGAATATTGCGAATGTATTTATTTTTGAAAAGCTTGGATACTCAGCATTATAAACATGTAACTTTGGTAAATGTGAAATAATTAATTAAGACCGACAGAAAGAAAATACATCGTATTTTACGGTTTTTATCTCTCAGAACGTAATTACTACCACACCAAGTAAGTTACTCTATTGTTTGGAAAATTTTACTTGGAACCATATGAAGCGATTTTTCATAACTGAAACTATACCTGAACGCGATGCATAGCCTAGTCTGCTGTGATAATCCTATAATCTCATAAACATTGCCAATATCTCTGCAATGTGCTCTCAGATAAAACTAATACAGGGCTCAACAATGTATTAATTTTGTGCACACTTGGTCCACTAATACCGTAAAAGTCAACCCAATAGAGCATTACCTGTATAATAACAATTAAAACAGATACTTCCCAACGCTTCTTGCTAAAAATGAAAATAATCCTCTAATTAAAAAAAAAAAAAGAGAATAAAAACCCAGAAAGATATTTTTCCATTTAACCATATAGTATATTCAGAATATTTTAATTTGATACAATTCATAGCAATTCTGTTTATTTACCTAATCTCAAATTTTCTCCTGACGTCCCCAAAAAATAATATAATAATGTGGTGCCTTCTCTCGGCCATGAAATCCCAAAGGACCCAGTTTGAACCTATATATTGTGCTTACATTTCTCCCCCTATAGTGGTTAAAGGGACCCATTTTTATTTGCCAGTGTTAATATATATAGACTGCATATGACGAATCCAGGCTCTGCAATAAACCTGTAACAGCCATTATATATGGCGCAAGACCACTATATTAATTTGCCATAAGCCGTAATGTTAACGTTTGGCTCCACAGCTCCCTCCCAAACTTTCGTTGGTCGAAAACGCCAGGCACATACCTTAATCGTTCCTTGTTGAATACACCATCAAAATCTTGACAGGTCATGACCGTTGAAATTCCTTACAATGTGATAGGGGTTGCCAAGCTACCTTCAGAATGTAAACAACAGCCGAATGTTGTTTACCCCTCTATCAAACAGGACCAAATGTCACCAATTACGGCTATAATTGATATTACACTCACCAGAAACCTCCACTGAATTACTTCACATCATTGCCAAATACTTCACCAAATGAAATTTGCAGGAGCACAACAAATAAAACAAGAAAACACACCATTTTTATTAAGAACTATAGTCGACAAAACCGAATTTGGTTATAGTGGTCTTACGCCATATAGGTGAAATAATCCTGAGCATAGAGTAAAACAACCATTTAATATGACTAATATAGATGTATTACTTTATCATATACACCGATATTAATATATGAAGTTTGAACTCCATGTATAATATATTTTTTAGTTTTGATAAATACGAAATTGGGGCGGTATCAGTAAGCCATCTACTTTCTCTTTTAAAAATGAAAATATATTTTCTGCTGTTATGTACAATGTAAGATTATATGCCAATCGCTATCTCCCGCTTAAAACATAAACAATTTATTCTGTTGTCTTGGCAAGATTCACATTGTTTCGCATATTGTTTATGTGCAGTGGTTCGGCTTCTTTCCCTAGCAGTAGGCGGGCTTGTGCCAATGTTTGCTGTGTATTTTAATTGGCGTGGTTGTTCTAGTTTTTCTTATACGCCATTGATTGCAGCCAAAATTTCTTTCAAAACAATGACCGTCATATCTCCCGGTTATCATACAGTTGGTTTTCTGATAAGTTGATTTTTGAAAATATTTCAAACATTAAAGGGAAAGACAACTGTTTTTCGACCTAATCTTATTATTTTTATGACATATTTTCAAAGACAACCATCTGTATTGCACTTGAAATCGAATTAGCATAGTCGTTAATTAGTTAATTCAACAGGCGGGACTGACGTCATTGTTGGAACACACGGTCGGTCACCAGTGTGTCCGTTTGCTTATGGATACATTGGAAGGCATCTATAACAACACGGCGTATACACAAGCTTGGTGATCCAAGCGCAATGTTAATCTGTTGTATACATATCAAAATAGCTCTTTGAGTAACACATACGATTAGCATGTTTTCAGCGGACATGCGGTTTTAAAAAATCCGGTTTTTAGTACCAGGTCGATATGTACAAGCGGTTGTTTATGTTGTTGTTTCGCTTGGGAACGAAACCCTCACTTTCGGCTTTATATGAAAGCATCCACCAGTGCAGGCAATAGGGGACATCCACGACTAGATGCCGTGTTTTGGAACAATGTCGTCAGTTCCGCTTTTTAAATTAACTAATTAATAACTATGCTTATTCGATTACAAGTGTAATACAGATGATTGTCATTGGAAATATGCCATACAAATAATTAGTTTAGGTCGAAAAAAAGTTGCCATTCCCTTTAAATACGGACTGAATACTTTTCAACTTGAACAAATGGACCCCAAATTAATTTATTTGTAAATAAATAGGCCCTACATAGGTTTTGGGTCAATTTAATATTTGTAATATTTTTAAAACTCACCTAAACAGAAAACCTATTGTACGATAAGCGGCAGCATGAGGGTCATTTGTTTAAAATATATATAACGCGATTGAATCCCAGTGGAGGCAAGCAAACTTTTCTCTCTTCATTTTTTATTATAGGTCTATACATGTATATATAACTCTCCATTAAACCAAAAACAATCAAATATCGTCTATTAATGCTGACAGGATACCAATAGCTAACCTACTACGTAAAGCCTATCACTAAATGATGCATGTAGAAATGATACTATTGATCAGTTTTTTTTGTGATAACTGTGACCATATGACGAAACAGTCTTTCATTTATACCCGCGAGATAAAAAAATAACCTTCGGGAAAGCTAGGGTTTACAACTGAAATACCGACTGTTTTAAAGTAGTAAATATATAATAAAAAACATACAAAAGATTATTTCTGATGTGTTACACTTCGGAAAAAGCTCTAGAATTACCAAATCACCAGATCACCTTAACAAGAGGCCCCGCCGTCCTGTCATATACCCGTCAACCGATGATGTCATTAATCTCACAATAATTTCACAATAATTTGTGCCACCACTACGTGCCGTCACAAAAAACATAACTATCCAGTAGTGTTTGTTAATTAGAATGTAACCAAAATTTATACGTTTTTTCTAGTATAGGGCCTACAATAGTCCGCATAACGTCTGGTACTAGCCATGGATGACCACACGACAACATTTATTCTGCTGCTCTGTGATTGTTTTCATCCATTCGACGTGATATCGTTTACAGATAATTCTGATAAGCTGCGAGTGAACTGAACTGAACGATTGTTTGGTTGGGGTTTAACGTCGCACTTAGAGGGAAAGACCAACGATTTCCGAACAAAACTTATTATTTTCATTATATATTTTGAAAGACTCGTACTGGTAAATGACCCAGGTCGCATTTGCAATCGAGAAGACATAGCCGTTAATTAGTTTATTTAAAATCAGGAAGTGACGTTATTGTTCGCAACGAATAAAAGTCACTCTGATAGCCGTCCTGTGATGGATGCACTCATAGTGTGGTACTCGGAAGTGATATTGCTGTTTGCAGCGACCTGTCATAAACGATTGGCCTGCTGTAAACATTATCTGCTTATGAACGATGTCGTCCCGTGCACTGCCTGATTGCCAAAATAACAAAAATTCTCTGGTCGCATTTGCAATCGAGTAGACATAGCCGTTAATTAGTTTATTTAAAATCAGGAAGTGACGTTATTGTTCGCAACGAAGAAAAGTCACTCTGTCAGCCGTCCTGTGATGAATGCACTCATACTGTTTGGGTTATCTTACCTCGGTTTACTTCAAATTAATAGAACAGCGATACCCGCTAATGATACAGCCGACAAAGTTGAAGAACGAATATGTGTTGCAATTGTCTACCAAAGTAATACGAGATTTGAAGCCGACATTGACCGGATCCAAAAGGAGAAGATGCTAAATCAAATGTATTTTTGGGCCGCTGCATTCCTAATGCAGTTACAGAGATACCAGAAGTTAAATTTTGTTTTGCTATCAATAAATGTGAAACCAGAAATAAAGAATAAGTTGTATAATAAGTTTATAGTAATTTTCATGTTTAAAATGATTTACTCAAGGCTTGGAAAGTTGTCTTCAGTTGTAAAGTACGAGAACTCTTTCATTCAAGTGAGGCAGGTGGTTGGAAAGAGCTTTCTGTTGCCCTCTGGAAGCTAAGGGACAACAATAAGCCGATCTGTTTGAGATGTCTTTGTATTGCGTCTTCATATTGTCCTGTCTTGTTGCCAGTGACGTCAAGGGTGGTTCCCTTCACCCATTGGGCCGATACGGTCATATGAGTGAAATAACATAAAGTACGGCGTTAAACTTCTCTGTTAACCGCTGGGCCTGTGACCGCAATACATTAGGTTTATGCCTTACATAAGCATATATTACATGTGCAACAAAATTAATTCTAGACTAAGCGCCCGGTTGTCCAGCTTCTTCTTGCTCACTTGATTGTACGCATTTTGCCTGCAGTTCGTGTTATCTGCAACTCAGTTCAAATATGACCCCTTCTCGAGAGGCAGAAGGGACAATATTGAAAGCAGTAGACACATAATATGTCTCCTCAAACCTGTAGGGCCCACATGCTGTGCTACAGCTAGCCTTATAATTTAGACCTCAACCTTACACATCTACTCTATAGAAACATTTTGGTCAAATTATTCACTACAGCTGGCCTGGTGCATGAAAATTCATAAACTTCAATCCGAATCTTTTATAGTGGTCACATTTAAGAGAAATAGCAAAATACAATGAGCTGAATTTTATAATAATATTGAACAGTCAATGTATTCCGAAGGTTTTTACCATAAAAGGGCCAATGCTATATTGACACTTGGAGGGAGCAAAGAACAGTGGGCATACGCAAGTTTCAAACACACCCTGTTAATTTGATGTATATGAAACAGAGTAAGTCGTTAAAATAACATAAATTTACATGTGTTCTGTGGACAACTAATAAGAAATCCAATAATATTGTTATTAAGTTGATAGACTATACTGTAGACCCGCTGCCGTTTGTTGTTGTTGTTGTTGTTTAGCTTATTGAAGAGAAACCCAACTTTCGTTTTTACATAATAACACCCAGCAGTTCAGACGTTACAGGACAGACACAACCAGGCGATAGTCCCACCTTGGCTGCGACCACTGACGTCACTAACGGATTTTTAAATAATGAATTACCGGCTATGTCTATTCCCTTGCAAATGAGACATGGGTTATTGGCTTTCAATATATAGTGAAAATAATAAGTTGTGGTTAAAAATCGTTGGTCTTTCCCTCTAATGTTATTTC
>JAQQZZ010131541.1:0-13750 GCA_030265115.1 Mopalia vespertina | reverse complement strand
TTGATGAGTGAGTGAACATTTATCAAACGACAAGGGTAGGCCATTTTAAAAAATTGGTAAACATCATCGGTGTTATATTGAAACTGGTCGATGCGAGAATTTCCCTAAAACGGACATATTATGCTGTCTATGGAATCTCCAAGCTGTTGGCAATTACTTGCATTACCTCCTTGAATGTCCTTTCTGTGAACAAAGAAGATCTGTCAATTTTCCTCGATACTATTTTGCTATTCCCTCTCTTCATAAGTTAGTAATTTAATATCCTATAATTATACCCCTAGGCTGATGTACGTTGCTAAATTTATCCGTATTATTTGTAAGCACTTTCTCAGTGAAGTTAACTGAAATCAAATACTTGCGAACTGTGTATAGCTACACAACGGTAGTCCTCAACCCCTGTCAAAGCGACGTATGTGTATTGGGTTTGAACGTTTCGTATCTCTATTTGTGGTCTGAGTTGCAATAAACGTATTTTGAAATTCAATTTAAAAATTTAACGCAGCTATTATATAACAAACTGAATCTGAACTTTTTCCAGTTGCAGTGAAAGCTACGTGACTCGTGTCAGACTTGTAATCCCATAGCTTTAATGAGCCTAACTCACTAATCCGGGTAGATTACTCACTGTTAATCCGATTCATACAGGGATTATTAGGCTAGAAGATATTCTAATACCTCAAAATAACAAAGTAACTCCTATTGATTCATTGACAGCTGTTTATACAATCTGAATATTATTTTAAAAATCCATTGCATATTACATGATATATGTAAGTTGGACCTATTCAGAAACAAAACAAATTGTTTTTAGGAATGTCTAAAATAGGCAGCTGTCAAAATATATATATGTGACAGAATTATTCTGTTATTCAACGAACAAGAGTTGTGTTATTTAGAAAACAATATCTTAATTTTTCAGTGCTGTATTTTGCCATCATCAGGAGAGTATATTTTGAAGTTCGTTCTTTTCTATTCGTAATTATTCTTAGTTACAATATCCGCTATGAAATAAATTAATCTTTATTTAATTTCATTATTCTAGCTTTTTATTAAAGAGAAAATGTTACATATCCTGAAAGCCCTTTTACATCAGGTGTTAAAAAAACGAATGCTCTGACTGGATTAAAGGACATTTTAACTCCACCTTCTCAGGTAACATCTTTGCTGGCATACCTGTGAACTGTCGGACCAGTTGTCGCTACAAATAACACCATTTTTTATCTCCTTTTTTTCAATTTAATTTGAAACTTATTTTAAAACGAATAACAAATAACAGAGTAGACCAAAATACCAACCACTTAATATTTACGAAACACAATTATATTGAGTTTTAAAAACGAGAGCTCTGTCCGCATTAAAAATAACACACTCTAACCCCACCTTCTCAGGTAACATCGTTATTCGCTAGCCTGGAAATGACTGGTTTTGATACCATGCTTAAAATCTATTTGGAATATCTCTGTTTCAAACAAAATCTTTAAATGACCCTAAACCAGATTGAATCTAGATTTTCAATAAGCAAAGTGGACAATCAAGGGAGGCAATCACAGTCATTTCAATATGGCGGAGATTTCAAGCAATAAAAGTCAAAGATTTCGACAAAGTTTGCTGTTAAGTGTTGTGAAGATATAGAAAGACGTGCTTGTTATAATGTTTTGAGACGGAAAGTGAAAAATGCCTGTATATGAAAAACTTCCTCAGAAATATCTTGATTTGTGAGATATTACAATGTATTCTCGTACAGTATACTAGACACTCGTAGTTCATTTGGTTTGTGTATGATGGGAATCCCCGTCGAGTCTCGATGCGATCGATTTCCGGTTCCATGTGGAGATACGCGAGAGTTCTGAACCAAACATCGTTCTGATAACATATCTCAAGCTGGGATTTTATTAATTCTTGTCTGGGAAAATTTCTTCACGGTAAAATATAATCAAAGTGTAATTAAATCAACAGTGATTTGTGTAAAGATTTTGTGAAAACAAAATATCTCGTGTCAAACAGCTATCAATCTGTGCAGAAAGCTAGAGCAGCAAATAAGATATATTTTATTAATTTCGTATGCATTATAACAGGAGCGATGGAGAAAGCTATAAAGTGTGATAAAAATAAAACATCACTTTTTAGGGTGAAGAGCTATATAAAGTGATTTTCGTAATTCCATCTTTGTTTACGATATTCACCTTTACCAAAAATTAGACTCTGATTAATTGGATAATCCGTCCAGATTATCGAGTTAAGATAATTAACTATATTTGAATAAAGATCGCATTTTAGTTACATTGTTTTTTTGTGACTGAAAAATGTTCTGATTTAAATTATTAAATGTAGACAAACTCTACTGAAAAACTGTATGTTTCAATCTTAAGCGACAAAACAAAACCTCTGAAAAATGTGAAAGTGCCGACTATTGTATAGACTATTGCAATATTTATTTGATAACATTATTAAAACAAGTAGGCCTACCAATTCGATTTGCCTGGAAGAACGTTTTCAGTTGTTTTTAAGCAAGAAAACATTTTTGTCCAGAATTTATGTTTTCAAAATGGTCAAAATCTACTTGAGATTGACAAACGTTAAATGTTGTACAATATTGCCATGAGTCGTCAGTTTTTAACATTGAAGCCACGTAAACACTGGTCTCTGGAAACTGAATGCAACGAAACGTATTCTTGCAGTCAAAATTTGACCGTTTCCTCGAGAGATAATCTTTTATTAGACAGAACAGCTAAAGCAAAATTGTACCAAAAAGAAAACCCTACTTGCTTTATCACAATCCGAGTGCTATAGTCTTCAATTGCAGTTTATATACTAGCATATGTAATACAGTTAATATTATAGGACATGGCATTTGTACTAATATTAGGGTATTGCTTCAACATGAGAGCAAAACATAAGTCTGTAGTCCTGTTCAGTACACTTTTGTGTCTTGTGGATTAAGCCAGTAATAGTATATAGCTTCCTGGAAATTCACTTCTGATATATTTCATAAAATGTAATTTTATATTCTTCATTGCAGTTTTATTCACGCACAGAATATTTTAACTTATTGTAGAGGAAGCGACCTTCTTTGATTTGGTTTCAAAAAACAAGAAATATCAGCGTTAGTGCCAAAATAGTGTATCTGAGCTTGGAGCCTAACATGATCTACACGTCTGACATGGGATATCAATGTTGTCATAACCTCTCTACATAAATCACTGTACACAATTATATTTTCGTATATTGGACAATGGATTCCATCCTGCCACTTAAACACTCACAATTTTTCCCACCATAAGTTTCATAAGTTGTCAGCATGGTGGATGTTTTCAGAGCGAGGCTTGTATTACAACTCTCGTGTGTCTCCGCGGATTTCGGGAATTCAGTCTCGTGTCGAGGTCACGGGCATTCCCTCCAATCTCATAGCAAATAAGTTGTGCTCATTCAAAATCCTTATGGGCTCGAAAATGAGAAAATCTAAAATATATTTATTGTCACTCTTTTACTTCGTTAACGTTACTGTTATTCTCAAGTACATGTACACGACCCGTTCTTTTTTCCTCAAGTCTTATAGACAGCCTCGCGTTGACTGTAAAGGGATTCCCCTCGCAAAACAAGTGTGATAAGGTCAACGTTACTTTTGTCATATTTACATTTTTATTGAAATTATAATAAGTGATAACACATTTTAATATTAAATACTGTGTATTATTGTCAATCGCAAAACAGTAAGCAACTATTTGTATTTTTAACCAGCCATCAGTCTTAAAAGATATTTATAACAAGTTGTGTTATTTCAATTAGAATTACTAATTTACTTCAAACTTAACTCAATTACTGAGATTATGATGAATATGTATCATTAATATGTTAGCAGCCGTCTCGTTTACACATTCTTACAGATTTGTATTCTTCTATTTCTGAATAGTTCCATGTAATAACCATGTTATAGTCACTGATACATATATTATACATTTGTCAGATTGTATATACAGCTGTCAATTAAACAATATAGGTTATTATCATCTGTGTTATTTTGAGGAATTTGGACTTCATCCATCTTAATCCAGATCTCAATCAGATTAACACTGAATAATCCTCCGGGATTAGTGAGTTAGGCTCATTAAAACTTTGTGATTATACGTCTGACATGAGTCACGTAGCTTTTATTGCGACGGAAAAATATTCAGTATCAGCTTGTTGTATTGTCAAAAATTAAAAGGAATGATCCAAGATGGTCCGTGCTTGGCTTATTATCAAAATCTGTTTGATAAACGTGAATATAATCCGCTGTCCAAATATTTTAAACAAAAAAAGCAAATAAATGTTTAATTATTACTATTATCCAGGTCAGTATAGCTTTAAAACTAGGAAAAAAATTTCAGTCATGTGACAAAGTTTGATGCTTGGCAAATATCGATTCTCCTTATCTATCAAGCTTGGCAGCCATGTTGGTTTTTACTTGTACGACAACCATACTTCGTACGGTTATTTTTTGTGCTAAGACTTTTTGTGAAGGCGGTCGTTAGACACTTAACAGAACCAAGCCTATTAACCAATGTCCTGGTGGTTTAGAGATTCTATTCTGTGATATAGATTATAACGTGGATAATATTTTGGCTTTTAACCGTAGATGACATAAACTGGTCAGAATCCACTTGAGATCTGACACACGTTAATCTTTGACAAATAACTCTACTCAATATCAATAATACGCCTGAAATGTGTAGATAGACCTTCCATGGCCTGTGGAGACAGAATGTAACCAAGTGAATTAGCTGAGGAACTTTCTTCCTGTTGGCCTGACAGATTATCTCCATTAGGCGGACTACTTCAATGCTTACTATTAAACGTAAAACTCACAGTTCTTGACGTTAACAGAGAAAGAGTGTGTTGCTGTTTGAGAATTGAAAACGGCTTGATGTCTGTTTGACATCCGTCATAATGTTTTCATAACATCTCTATATAAATCACTGGGAATAATTTAGTTTCCGTTCAGGGGCATTCCCACGGTGCAATTTGTAGTTCCGACTTAAAGATGATTTTTTTTAAAAGTGGTTTTTGGGCCTCTTCCCGTTTACGGATTTCGAGGCCCCTTAATCACAACGTTTCTTTTTGTTTCAAGTGAAGGTTAAATTTGCTTTTTAGTTTTAGATGTGTTTGTGTCCATATTATTAACATAAATGAAATAACACTTGAAAGGTTGCAGCATTTTGTTGGTCGATAAAATAAAGTATAAAACTGTCGACCAACCTGAAAGTGTCAACATATATAATTTGAGATATCTTACGCGACAGAGTGGATTTCGAATTCCCGGTTGTCGATAGCAATGATACGAATGAACACGTGATGTTCGTTTTCTGAATGTTTTGTCAATAATGATAATCCACCAATTGCATTGTTAATCGCTGAAATAAAATGAGTTAATGAATTATTTTATTTGGATATTACAGTACCCGGTTAATTTTTGACATTGAAATTGTGGTTGTAGGGATGCTCCGCGTTTAAAGACTTCGCGTCCAGTCAATCATGTCATTTATTTTCTATGCCTTTTTTTACAGTAGTTATTTAAATGTCATGTTCTTACAGCCGTGTCTTTTAAAACAGACCTAATTCGGTTATATAAATGGTTCAGTGTTCAAGCCATGTAATAGCCTCTGATATGCATTTAAGTAATCTTCAGATTGTATATACAGCTGTCAATAAAACAATATGAGATATATGATCTGGGTGTATTTGTAAGGTTTTAGACTTCATTTATCTTAAACCAGACTTAAATCGGATTAACGGCAAATAATCCGCACAGATTACTGAGTAAGGCTCATTAAAGATATGGGATTACCCGCCTGACACGAGTCACAGAGCTTTTACTGCGATTAAAAAGTGTTCAGTTTCAGCTTGTTACAATGTTAAAAATTTAAAGTACAAACCTCAAGATACATTAGACTGTCCTGATGATAATTCACTAAATTAAACTGGAATACAAATGACAAGACAGTTTCCATCAACTGATCCAAGGCATCCGATAAACACAGATGATAATGAAATAAAGATTGTATCGTATGTAATGTCTTGTTAACACTAGTGTAAGTTTGAAATAAAAGTGTCTTAAAACAGATTCTCGTAAGACATTTAGCCGGTCCTGAACGAGAATCGAACCAAACAAGTACAATTATTAAACTTGAATTAGCTCTAAACGACAATATTCCAGAATTAACAAAAACACTGTCTAAAACGCGAAAAAGGTGAACTGCATTTGGGATATATTGTTTCCCGCTGAATATACTTTAATAATGACATCGAATTGTCCCTATAAGCTAAGAAATGTTGACTATCAAATGTGAAAGAAATCTTTAAAGCCACTTGAGATTTGGCATAGATTAATCCTTGATAGATATTACTTCGATACTCTACAGCAGTCATTCAGCATGAAGCTATGGATAGACACTGGTCTGTGGACCATGAGTGGAACTAAGCGGATTAAAGGAGTAACTATCTTCCTGTTAGTTCGACAGATTATCGTCTATTAGACTTACCAGTTAAACCCATGTCACTTAAATTAAAAGTCTTGACTAATGGGGAAGCTATTTTTTAAATACAAGAGAATTGAATTTATTTTTAAAAGCATATACATCAGTCAAATGTAAACTAAATCAAACTTTAACTATCCAGAATGGTACTTTGATGAGCAATTATAAGCTTAAATAAATAAAAAGGCATCTGTTTGGATTCAAACTTTTGTTTTTTAACCACTGAGTTAAAAGTTGTAGTCCATTCAGTCCGATAATGTTTAGGACAAATTATATTGCTTATGTATGCAATGAGACAAAAGAAAACAAACATTGTTTCGTATTTAACTGGAATGATTGCAAAAATAGTGTTAACATGTAACACATGTTGCTGTTAGAGGCTTAAAAATACGTAACAGATTTGGAAAGAACAGTTGCGTACATAAATCCCATTTCATAGACGTCGACAATTAAAACTAAGAATCAATTGTCTCCTATTTTGGTTTGAGTAAATGTTGTAGCGGTTTTTAATTTTATGCCATATGAGTAGAACGTATCACAGCTTTGATTTCTGTCTTCACGTTTCGTTTGGCGCAAATTCAGAATTCCCCAATGAAAACTAATGATGAAGGAAATTTCTGTTTTTGTGAAAACTTTTAACGCTTTTGACACATGAAATAAGAGTGAACATATATTCTGGATCTTTAAAGGTAACATTGATTGCTGTCATCACCATAAACTGTTGATAATTATTGTAGAATCGTAGAATTCACAGTCTATTGTGGTAATAAAGTTCTTTAAACCTTTAATTGAGCTCAGACCCCAGCTTGGTTTCTGTCTGACATGAGATATGTGTTTTCATAACCACTTCTCTACACAACGATTTAGTTCGCTTCCTAGGTCAGTCAATTTCACTCTTACATTTCCTGCCACCTTCACGCAAGCGCTCTGAGAAGGTCCCAGCATGACGGATGTTATCAGAGCGAGGCTCTTTCCACAACTCTCGTGTCTCTCTGTTGAGTACGGGAATCCAACCTTGTGTTGATGCCACAGGGAGCCTTCCCACCAACAGAGCAAATAAACTGAACTCAGTGAGCATTGTGTGTATCTAGCGCCAGGGGCTCGTAAAGGAGAAAATGGCCACTGTTCTCACCTTTCGTCCTTATCTAGTTCTTGTCACTCATTTAGCTTTGCTCACGCTGTCAAACCAGGAGCCAGATCCAAATGTATATAAAGGAGACGTCCAACGGTAGTCTTCAGTTCACTTTCGCTTCCACATCTGACAACAACACAACCGACCCTTATACTGCGCTGATTGCTTCGTTAATTCAATACTGGAGTTGTCTCACCTCTACCAACTTTATATTTAATACTGGACCGTTCATTATAGGTATGTTTATGTCTACTTTCTAGGACTAATTTCTAAATCGACTTTTATTCAACAGCAGGGTATTTCCTTTTGGGTTTATGATTTTGAAAAATTGACCCAGAATTAGATTATTAATTAGGAAAAAATGTGAAAGTATGTTGGTAAGTTTCTTGTGTGTGGCAATTAAATTTCGTATGACTGTATATTGCCAAGTTTAAATTCTTTTTAAAATCAAATATTTAAGAGTCAAAATAACACTGCACTCAGTGTAAGCTCATATAAGTTGGAATGGATGCCCTCAAATACTCAATGAAGTACATGTCTATAAATAGATTCTATATACAATATACATATGTATATTGTACATCTCCCAGAATAGATGTACAATATATTTAAAGGAACGTTTAATTCTGGTAGACAAATTGTTATTCTTATATAAGGCAGCTGTCATTGGTAATTATAGTGGGTTATGTAGCTAAATTGCTCCTGGGGAAATGGTCAAGAAACTTTGAAGTACAGGGTTAAAAAGACTACCCTGGACGTCTTTTTAGTAAACCTGCATTGTGATTCAGTCAAATTAACACATTTGAAGTGTAATTATGCCTAATGGACTCTAGCTTGGGGATTCCCGGGAAGAAATGACGTAATGGATCTTTGTGGTCACGCGCCACGTTCCATTCATTGTACGCACACTGTCTGTTTGTAACACCTCGTTGCCTTTCAATGAATGTAGACGAACAGCAGTGAACTGTAGGCCATTTTCGGTGCAAGACACGGGACTGTTTAACACTACCGCTATATATCAGTACAACAAGTCAGTATTTCTCATTTTTACCTTACAGACATGGATTCATCGTTTGACAGTTGTAGTCTGCTTAGCTGCGACGATTCAGCTTTTACTATAAGGAAACCAGTATTACCTGAGCTGGTGGACGAAACATCCCGGGACAGTGGGATCGGACATGACGACGATATCACAGCTGAAGGAAAGCTGTCGGCACACCCAGACCTGGACACCAATGCTAGATCACCTCTGCATTACTCCCCTGTGAAATCTGCCCTCAAACTTAACTTCAGATCTCTACGGAGCTTGGTAAGTTCAAAATAGCTTAACAATAATTTTAATATTATTGTAAAATATGTAACATTCCTATTAAGTATCACACATAGCTTCAGAAAAAAATTGACATGTTTTGGAATAGCTAGGTCTTATACAATTTCTATAGCCACGCCTAGAATGCAAAGCCAAAAGCTTTCAAGAGTATTGATAGAGAACTAGCCAGAGAGCCCGCAGACCTGGAGTTCATTTATTTCCGTTGACGTTTAATTTTCTTTTTTTAAATATAACTCAAATATTCCACACCTCAAAATTATACCGATAGATCCCATCATTGTTTTTGATGACACTGTGGCTATGCATTAATCAGTTATTTTATTTTATGTTCACAGAGCTTTGACAGTCCCTCAGATGGAGTCTCACCAGCGTTACCAGATTTATCTCTCATTGACGATGAAATAGTTAGACCCCTATCTCCAAACTCTGACTTTAATTTTTCTGAGGTAAGTTTCGAAACTATGAATGTATTTATAAAAAAAAATTAATATCCTATTTGATTAAACATAATCGAAACAAAAACATATATTTATTGCATTTGTCCTTTAAATGCACAAGCGATCAGTACTTGACGATCGGTAGTCCTAATACGTTCGCTAATGTCGAGTTTTCTATTATTTTAGGCTAGTACCACGACTCCAATCTTGTCAGACCAGTTCGACACACTGGGGATTAATTATCAGACAAACCGTAAACGACCAAGCCCGACCCGTGATGGTGATGACGCGACGCCCGTCATCAAGAGAAGGCGGGGAATGGGACGATTCAGGAGATTCCACAGTTTAGATTTGGTTGAAGACGAGAGTAACAACAACAACGACAGTATAAGTGTGTCCTCAGCCTTGACGTCTAGCAGTGAAGAATTAATCAAAGATACACTTGATCGTGTTTCTGATGACGCTGACTTGATCGCCGACGGAACAAAATCCTGTTGTCTTCCCACAATTACCGGAAAACATCAAGATCTTAAATCTATTACAGCTGAAACCTTAGGCAAATTGTTGAACAACGAATATGATGACGTCATTGGAAAACACGTGATCGTAGACTGTCGATACCCTTACGAATTTGACGGCGGTCACATCAAGGTATGCTTTTACAAATAATAGAGTATATATAATAGATGTACATCTATAAATATATATATTAAAAATATATATTTATATATATAACATATACATGAATTTATTTGCCAAGACAGTTTAAAAGATTTATTAACACACGTCTTTAATCAATTCGAAATAATACCAATATCGCGTGTATTCGGGTATTTTTTGACAATTAGATTTCGCACAACCAAACATTGTCTGACTTTATTTTTCTTGTATCCTATCAGGGAGCAGTGAATTATTATACCAGAGAACTTATTACGGAAAAATTAGTAAACACTCCATCTCATTGTGAAGATCCGTCCAAAAGAACAGTCCTTATCTTCCATTGTGAATTCTCCTCAGAACGAGGACCTAAATTGTAAGTATAATAAATACTAGGAATAAAATTATTATTTTATTTTCATTACATAAACCTATATCGTCTGCGTTGCTTGTTTTCATGAATAGCCAGGGATAGTAAGTCCTACATTTAAAGTACTCGACTGTTAATTGGAGTCAATTGCCCCTTGTGATAAAATTTATTTTTATTTTTCAAGAGCATTCCTGAGAACATGTCCTCCTTGCACTAAAATGCAGTAAATTTCTTACTTTGACAGCATAACATGGCATATGCCTGCTCATATATTCTATAGCTTGTACTATACAAGCTTTCAATAGATTCGACCTTACATCCTGGCGTTACTGTTGCTATTCCTAAAAAATATCTGAAATATTGGAACTGTTCACATTACTGAGTTGACCTTGACCTTAACCTTGAATTTTCTCATACCTTCCAGATCTCGTTTCTTGAGAGCCATGGACCGTGAACAGAACAAAGATTCCTACCCATTTTTATTCTACCCTGAGATTTACCTCCTTCACGGTGGATACAAGGACTTCTTCAATACTGAAAAGGTAAATTATCTCCCTTTGTGTAATTCTCCGTTTTGGAATCAATTTGGAATCAAAAAAAGCCCATCTTTATAATAAGATAAAACTCGATCCTCTGTAAAGAATTCACCCGTAATATTACTTTGTGTTCTGTTAAAGACACATTTTCACTGTTAGTTTTTACCAAAAAATAGATACGGCCCACATATCGTATAAATTTATATTGTATAGTTTTGCCCGGTCGCAATAATGACAATCACCTTCCTCTTTTGTTATAGGAATTGTGTGAACCTCAGACCTATGTTCCTATGTTGATGGACGGATACAAAGAGGACTTGAGAAAGTTCCGAGTCAAATCCAAATCCTGGGCCGGAGAAAAACAAAGATCCGGACTTCGTCGCGGTCTGAAGTTTTAAGCGGCTCCGCAGCGTGACTTTTAATTTATTAGCAAACGACGTACAATGTCTGTGACACACTTTGCCATTTCGGTGTTTTCATTTCGGTTGCCATAGTAACCCTTCACTCTACGACGAGACAGTGCTAATAGCCACTATTAATTGTGATTATACTTTGTTGATGTTTTATGGTGAATGTTGACCATTTTACAAACATATTTATTTTGTTTCCGCTGCCTTGTGATACTGTTGTAATATGTAATAAAATGCTACGAACAACACTACATCGTTATATGTTTTAAACTCTTTTGAACTCCGGTTCCTCAAATTTGATTTACTCTGAATAACGACAATCTTATTGTTTTGCAAGAGTTATTTTTAACTACACAAGGCGCTATTAGTAAAATATTTACCGACTACGGCAATTGTCCAGACATGACACATGGAAAGTAAACCAAGGGGACTATGTCGTTAGTGTTAACATTTATTTCCAAACGGCTAGTTTTCATTTCAACATAACCTTCTCCTGCAATCAAAACATCAATGTGTTCTAAAATGAGCGTTCCTTCTTCACATGAGTCTCCATTCTTTCTAACTGATATGGGCTTCTAAAAGAATTTGTTTTCTATCCAGTTGCCTTGGAGAGAATGCACCATTTCCAGTCACCCGTAATATCCGCATTTGAACACATCTTGAACAAGTTACCAAATCTACTTTTTAACACGACTCACAATCCATTAGTGTCAAATCGTAAGAGAATTTTGTTTGTCAGATCTTATCAAGGCACCACCCTTTCTGCGTATAAGATTTATTTTAGAACGTTAGTGTGTCGTTTTGAACATTCCCTATTGGGCAAACATAGGATCCTTGCTTCGAAGAGTCAAAGCCATTTGTACTTACTGGAACAAAATCAACAATGTGACACAGTATCCCAGCGAAAACAGTCGACTTCAGCACAACTCTCTTTATTTATCAGAGAACAAATGTTTAAAGCTGCACGATCCATCTTTCATAATCGACCTTCAAATTCCAAAAGTTCTGAAAATTGTGCCTTTTCTTGTTTGCCTTCCATGACAAAGGTAACACCGATGCAGTTCTCGTAGAATTCTTAGAAGCGCCTGAATTGTAGTACTAAGTGATATTTAACGGTTTTTTAAGAAAACAGTTTAATAGTTGTCCAGATGTTTGGGCTGCTATAGGCAAGCTTCCACACTGATGTCCATCCATCTTCTGGAAGTCGTAGCTCTTGAATTTGCTCAGTTGAATTGTTGATGATGTCGCAAATTCCAATCTTTGGGTATCAGCGTGTGCTTCGGTTGGATAAATGAAGAGCAGAAGGAAAATTGCTAGCACTAAAGCTCCAAGAATACGCAAATCTTCAGTGGGCTGAACTCTGGTGCACCCTGTAGAAGTCATAGTGTTTCCCGGCTATTTTAGTTTACTTCGATTAAGTTTTAAAGTGTCTATGATTTTGTGATACTACCAATTCAGCATTCAGTATAAACTTCAGTCAGTCGTCCACAAACAACCGAATCTAATTGTTCAGTAAATGAGCTTCCACATAAATCCGAATGTTTCAAACTATAATCCGATCTGGTCAGTATGTTTGACTCAAATAATGTTGTGCTCTCATAAGTACGATATGTACAGATTTCTCATTTTTTCAAATGACTTGTTCTTTCGTGGTCGAATTCGTCCGAACAATAACTCAAGCTTTGGCCATGGATTAACAGCATGATCTCCTTAATCCGGCTAATTTTGGCGTTAATCCCTACCTTGTATACAATGGTAATGTTGATATAATATGAATATGACTAAGGACAAGAGGGCGACCATTCAGCCAACAAAGAGCCACACTTTTAAAAGAAAAAATTATTTTAATTTCAAATGACTAATCAAAACTTCTACAGGGTTGTGTATTTTCATGCGATTTTCCAAATATGTATTCATATAAAATTGTTTAAAATGTTTAGATATCGTGTCAATCCTGTATCCACTAAGTTTAACATAAAACCCAAGTAGTGTTATTCCGAAAAACGATAACTTCATTTTGACTCAATATTTCAGCATTTATTACGCCATCATCAGGATTCCGAAAAACGATAACTTCATTTTGACTCAATATTTCAGCATTTATTACGCCATCATCAGATGATCTCCTGATGATGGCATAATAAATGCTGAAATATTGAGTATAGATTCAGAATTTATTGTGCCATGCAATAACACTACTTGTGCATTGTGTGAATTGTCAAATTGGGAGCATGGAACAAGTTACCAATTTTGGTCATGTATTTTCAAAGAGCATTCTCTTTTTAAGTGTTAGTATACTGTTTAGATGTCTTTTTGATGACGATTCTAGTCGCTTAAAGGTTCAAACATCAGATAAGAACGATTTG
>JAQQZZ010131530.1:0-10017 GCA_030265115.1 Mopalia vespertina | reverse complement strand
TCTGTGGATTATTTGTGGACAGCTGGAGGGATCTTGTTGGCCTGGTGTTCTCAGAACCAAAGGGCAACATGAAGCTGTTCTCTTTGTGGTGTATCATGATTTTCTGTGGATTATTTGTGGACAGCTGGAGGGATCTTGTTGGCCTGGTGTTTTCAGAACCAAAGGGCAACATGAAGCCGTTCTCTTTGTGGTGTATCATGATTTTCTGTGGATTATTTGTGGACAGCTGGAGGGATCTTGTTGGCCTGGTGTTCTCAGAACCAAAGGGCAACATGAAGCTGATCTCTTTGTGGTGTCTTTGTTACATTCCCATCTTGTCTTTATTTGTTGAGTTGAGGATGGTGTACTCCACCTATTGAGCTGAACAGCAGTCATACTTAGTCAAATAACGACGAATGAACAACCTGTCAATGATATGAACTTGATGATCCATGATGTTTTTCTTTCAGACATCCCACGGCACAGCCCTTCATGAAGCCTCATATTATTATAAACTTGATGATCCATGATGTTTTTCTTTCAGACATCCCATGGCACAGCTCTTCATGAAGCCTCGTGTTATTGTAAAGAAGACGTCATTAGAATGCTACTTAAAAAAGGTCAGTCATCAGTCTGTGAATTTTTACAGCATAAAGTACTCACGGCTGTAGTTCATGCATGTTGATACATACTCAAAATGAAAGTAAAAACTGAAGCTAATTATAGAAGCAGCAGTTAGGTTTGTCGTGTTTATGAAGAGATTAAAACTGATAACTAAGATATAACCATTGTATTTATAACATGACTGATTGACGGAGTGAGGTTTAATACTGTGCACAAATTTATACATCAGCAAAGTGATATGAAGAGTTGGCTCTGTTGGGAAATTAATGTTCCTTCAATGCTGAATAAAGGCAGTTTGAATACACTCGAATACACTTGCAGCGTAGTCAGAGGGCCTTTTAAAGCGTTTGCCCTGTTTTGGGGTTTTTAAAAAAAATTAAACTAAATAATTGTGTAGGATTTGCAATGTGACCATTTGCAATTGATAAAACACTGACCCTCTGACTAAGGGCTGTTTGTTTGAAGAGTAGCAAACTTGCAATGCTGTCTTTACTTAGCACTTGAGGAAGATTACCTTTCCATCGTTTTGAAAACGCTTCACATCTTGGTTGTGATAGTGTCAATTATTGTTGGAATACACTGCCGTCACATAAGTGAGATACCCTTAAAGCACGGTGTGAAACACCAATCAATCAGTCAATCAATCAATCAAGATAAAACACTGTTTGGAAGCTCTAGTATCAATGAGTTGGTTTGATAATTGTTAACAGAATGTTCGACTAGTGAGGCCGGTATTTAACAGTTAGTATCATAGTTGTCCCTAGACACCAATTCACCACACTGGAATGTCCTGTAATCAGACAGTATGGATCCGTCCATTCCCTCTGCCCATTACTACACTCTGTAGGGGAATCAGCCAATATGCTCAATTTGAACAGGACAGTTATGGTTTTTAACAGCCACTGGTTACAGTACATTATTGATTTTTGTAAAAGATTTTCAGCATTCGTCGTATTTCATTTTTTAGCAGGCAGTAGTTAACAATTTGGGCAATTTACAAAGCAACATAATAGCAATATGTACTATTGTCCATGCTGTATGAACAAATAAAAGAAAACAATTAAGTTTTACAGTAAAAAAAAAACCCCATCTGTGATATAAACAGAATTTGATCAAATAAACTTGCATCTGATTGCAAATTGAATCTGATTGTGTTCGGACTACGAATCCAGAAAATTAAGTGGCATTTAATCTTCAGTAGCAAGGCAGGACAACTAAGCTATGTTATAAGCATGGCCCCGCTATTTGTTTTCTTCCACAGACAAGCAGTCAATTGTAACACGTAAGTTACACCACTGAGAGCAACAGTAGTTTATAAACTGATCAGATAGTGTAACAGTCATTTGTACATTACTAGGATGACAAAGTTAGATGCAAGTCACCATCTATCTATATCATAAACAGTAGTTTATAAACTGATCAGATAGTGTAACAGTCATTTGTACATTTCTAGGATGCCAAAGTTAGATGCAAGTCACCATCTATCTATATCATGTAAACTTTGCCCATTTACAAATTGATGTTTGTTAGGAGGGAGCTTCCTGTTGCCCTGGTGCTCTCGGAGTTAAGGGGTAATATGTAGCCGATCTGTTTGTGATATCGCTGTATTACGTCTTGTGATTGTCCTGTCTTATGTTTGTTTGTTGTCAAGGGTGGTTTACTTAACCCATTGGGCTGGCACGCCGTCATGCGAGTGAATTAACATAAAGTACGGGGTTAAACCCCAATCAAAAAAACAAACCAACCTATTTACAAATTTAATTAATATATTTCTTAGCAAAAGTTTCTACTTTAAAGTAGCTTTGGCCTGCTATATGCAAGCACATTGTAGTGCAAAACCTATTTTTACAAAAGTTAAGCAAGAGTAAGAGTAATATTGATTACACATTCTTCAAGACTGACACTGAAATGTGGTTAATAAAAAAGCCCCTTGTACATGTAATCTATGCTATTTGTCTCTATGTGTTGTTTAAGCAGCAAATTTGTGTGCAGTTTTCCCCTGTGACTATTTGTGTCTAATGTGACTGATGAGACACGGGGGATTGGGTGAGGGTAAATTAGCTGGTGATGCCAGGCTGTCGTGAATATCATTAATACAAACACATTCATGAGCTCTTCAGCTAATACAGAAGATTATTTCAATGAATTAGGAGGTAGTTTTAGGGAGGTTTAGTACATAGTTGGATCAGGCTTTTCCTTCTCTATCATATCCAGATATCCTGGCTAACATGAAAGTTTGGTGAGTGTTATGTGCATTTTAACAGACATTTATTTCAGTGTTTTTGACATCATTATTGTAGATAATCCTATTAATTGCTGTGAGCAACATGGGTCATATGTGGAATTTTTTTCAAGATTTTTAAATTTAGTTGTGACAGAGAAAAAAAACGACACTATAATTAAATCAACTGTGAAGGCAAACTATAAATAACATGTGGGTGTTATGGTTTCTTTACATTGATTGTAAAGTATAGGCCGAGGAATTCTGATTGATTCCTCCAGTCAAAGGCTGATTAGCGTTATGTCCTCGGCTTAGTGCGTGGCTATATAGTGATCTGGCCTGTCTTTCTGTAATCATTATCAAGTCCTCCCAACTCCTCCTAAGAGGTGGATTTCAAGAATATTTTCCCAAAGTACTCAGCGTCACACTAGCCTGCACATCAAGATTTCTAACAGCTTTGACTATAGACCCTTACAAACGGTTACAGAACTGCAAAATATTGTACCTTAACATCTCATATCTGAAAGTTAAATTTTTATAATATTCTGCCGATTTCATGATGGTGCTTTGAGAATGTGATTTCTCATAGGCAATTAGGCATCACAGTTTATATGCCTGTTTATAACTCTGGCAGACACTATCTTGTCATCACATGCATTATCAAATATTTTTTCACCTATTTGACAGGTATTAACTAAAATGAGACAGACTGGGAGGTAAAACTGCCATGCATTATCCATATTTCTTATTCCAGGTTCACATCTATTTTACAGCTATTACAGTGTCCGGAGACTCAGAATGTAGAACAGCCAAGCAAATTTCTTATGCTGTATCAATATATATTTTACAGGTATTAACATGAATGAAACCGACTGAGAAGATAGAACAGCCATGCATATTTCTTATTCCATATCGATATGTTTTTCACAGGTATTAACATGAATGAAACGGACCGAGAAGATAGAACAGCCATGCATATTTCTTATCTTGTATTGATATATATTTTACAGGTATTAATGTGAATGAGAAGGACTCAGAAGGTAGAACAGCTGTTGATATTTTGGCAGCTCTGAACACCCAGAAAGCATTAGATATGATGAAGTTTATTACAGGTATGTTTCCAATAATGAATGAATAATCAATTAAAATGAACACCAGTAAATTTTCTTTTTTGAGGGACTACATGTGATGTAGAACAGGCCAAAATCTCATGTATATTTTTTTGCATATTCAGAGCTAGGGCTGAGTATTATCAAATCATTATTTACTGCTACGCAATGTATATTTATGTGAGATGATGTTATTTAAGATGTGTTCTGCATTATGAGGGGGGCGGTTAGGTGGGTACTGCATCTTTTCCTGGTGCGACAGGTGGGGCCAAGGGTGGTTTTCTTTCACCCAATGCTGCCGGTTTGTGAAATAACTTCATATGATGGTGTTAAACCCCAATCAAACAAACAAACAAAATGCACATATTGTCGTTAATTGTATTTATATGAATGTACTGTACGATGACAATAAAGTTAATTATATGTACCTAAAAATATTGTGGGGCTTGACCTTAACTATAGGATGTTTACAGGCTCCTGGTCCCTGGGCATTTCTAGTAGTTAACTTATTCCCACTGGAGTCTAGTTTCAGTTGACTCAGTGTCTCTATTACTACATGTATATGGTACATGTACATGTGGGAAATTTACTGAGTTAAACCAATTTAGGGTAGGTAGATAATTATGGTGGTTTTACTGAGGTTAACTACTGTATGAAGAGTAAAGGTTATCTAAGGGCTGTGCTAATAACATTACTGGAATTCAGCAGCTGAGAAAATGTCAACTGTCTGAAATAATTGAAGTATGAATGCTTGATGTTCGTAAGTCACCTTTTATATTTTACTTCTTAAAGCTAGTCTGTGAAAGTCCACAACTGTATTAGTGCTGTATTGGTGGAACCAGAGAACACTACAGGTTTACCCCTAATTTGGCTGTCTTTCTGACCTCTTGTCTTTCTGACTGTTTGTCTGTCTGACAGTCTAACTATCTTTCTGTAAAAGTCCACAACTGTATTAGTCCTGTATTGGTGGAAACAGAGAACACTATAGCTTTACCACTAATTTGACTGCTTGTCTTTCTGACCGCTTGTCTGTCTGACAGTCTGACTATCTTTCTCTCTGTCCATCTGTTTGTCTGTCTGTCCATCGGTAATGCAATCAGTTTTTGGTAACACTTTGGCAAATTGAACTCAAGGTTTGCATACATCTTTATGATGACAAGTCATTTATAACTGATCAAGTATTACTCAGTTTTGTAATTTGCAAAGTTATGGGCCTTTGGGAAAATCTGATTTTTAAAAAAAAAAATGCCTCTCGATTCAACTCAAAGTTTGCTTAAAGATTTATTGTGACAATGTGCAGATCAAGTGGTTAGGCTCACGCAGTTTTGATACGTTTTTTTTATAAAGCTATAAGTTTGACTTGAAATAAAATATTTATAATATCAGTTTTAATGACTTTTTTTGAACTCTTTGACTAATTGATTGGATTAAACTAAAAGTTGTGAAAATCTTTCTAATGCAATCATGAAGATCAAGTTTGAGTCGCGAAATTATTGGTAAAGTTATAGTGTTATTTGCCTGGGTTTATTTTACTGATGTTTTCAATTTATTAATTCTTACCACATGACACTATTAGTAAATATATTTACGACAAATGGATAACTTAAATTTGGTATAAATAACAGCATTTCAAAGCTTTGCCCTCTCTGTATTTTTGTATGTATTTTTTGTTTTTTGTTTCAGAACACAGCATAGAACATGGCAGCCAATCATCACATTCCAATAAAACACAACCTATTTCTCAAACACAACCCCATCCTTCACAACCTCCACCTCATTCCTACTCACAACATTCCCACAATTCTCCTAAACATTCCTCACAACAACCACATTCCTCTGTTTTCCAAGACTCACAACCCACAGAAGCACCTTCCTCACTTCCCCACACTACTCCCCTGACGATCCAGGTGGATGAAGTGACAGGTGAGCCCGAGTACGTCAGTCCTGAAGGTCAAACATCAACAGACCCACAATCACCAATCTATGCTAAACCAAACAAACTCAAATCAAAAGACATTCCAGGGTAAGTAGAATTCTTAGTCTAAAATCTAAAAAATAAAGTTGTGTCTGTGATCATTGGTTTACATCATTCTTAAGTTACAATGTAGTATCCATGAAAACTTGAAAAAGACCACATATTTCAATGATGTTGGCCTAATTAAACTGTGCCTAAATGGCCCAATATATACACATCATTTATAGGTTATACATACAACTATATTGAATATATGAACATGTATTTCTGTATTTATATGGTATGTTGACATTATCATGCAGTAAACTGAAGCCGAAATATTCAAATTCACAAATGAACAGAGGAAGGGATGTATAAAATAAATAAGTTAAAAATCGGTGTGGGTTTTTTTCCCAAAAACAAAACAGACACAACAACACGTCTCTGTTACCAAGCAAAAAATCGAAAGATCAGTTTTCATTGGCTGTTATTAATGAATGTCTCCGATAGGCTTCTGGCGACAATAAACGAAATCAGAAGCCTTTGCAACCACCCGATTGGCAAGACCGGGTATGGGTCGACCACTGGTTATTCAAGCGGTTTAGTGTAAGAAAATCTGCTTATATTTAAAAGACAAACATATTGCATGGTTGAAATCTCATTGCTATAGTAAAGTCTGTGTTTCTGTTGTTATTCAGTGGACTGGATGCTCCACCCCTGCCTCCAAGAAACTCCACTTGGAAGACACCCCCGGCGTCTCCAGCCAAATTTACAGGTACAGTATGACCATCAGCTCAATCTCTCAAAGGATCAGTCCTTCAAAAGCTAAACAATATTTAACCAGCATATGAGAGAGTTTTTTGATTGTTCTGTTTATGGTTAACTCTAACATATTTCATTTTAATGCACTTTTTTGTTCTAAAAATGTGAGAAACAAGGGAACAGATTTAAAGTTATCACTGGGCCTTCAGTAGTTTACACACATGAGGGGAAGGTTATTGTATACCTGGTAATATTTAATTTTAAAGGAGGGGAAAACATGTATTGCTTATCTGAAACTTTTTTAGCCAATCATATGGATGCTCATTATTTATTGAACAGAAATGTAGACAGCTAAGAGTAAACAGGGTTTGAACACTTGTTTCATCAGATCGATGGACGCATCCAAGTTTGGCCAAAACTATACACCTCTGCATTAGCTGAATTCCACCAAGAAAGATAATTTTTTACTTTCAAATATATTATAATCTCTTTTTGTGGCAGACTATTTCATAACAAATCTTCAAAGCTGATTATTTTAACCCAGAGTTATATGAAGAGCATTACATCATTGTTGAAAAATTTGCAAGGGAGATAATTTAGTCTCTTCAGTCTCACACATGTTCAAAACATGGAGGTGATCAGTTGGTGATGTATTTAACCATACCGCATGTAGTTTTGGGGGAGATTTGTTAATTGTCTTTACACTTTGAAACAGTTATA
The DNA here is from genome assembly GCA_030265115.1 of Mopalia vespertina. Classification (NCBI taxonomy): domain Eukaryota; kingdom Metazoa; phylum Mollusca; class Polyplacophora; order Chitonida; family Mopaliidae; genus Mopalia; species Mopalia vespertina. The sequence goes on along the minus strand of JAQQZZ010131530.1, from coordinate 2,648 downwards.
AGTGTGATATAATATTTATTACACCAGGGTGTGTTCTTTCTGTTTTTGTCACTCCGAGAGTTTATTTCCCCCTTTCAGAACATTTCTTCACTGTTATCTAATCATGTTTTCAGAATTAGCAGCTGATAAAGCAACACTTTACTAAGAAACACAAGTTACATCAAGTGTTTATCATTATTTTTTTTCTGACATTCAATCTTGTTTGTCATCTATATTGGTCCGGAGTTACATGGTATTTCAGAGATGTTATTATTGTTGTTTTCAGAACTAACTGTTGATAGAGCCACACGTGCGGCATCTCCTAGTTACATGGAGATGGGCCATTCTGGTGGCCCTAAAATATCACCTGTGAGTTCTAACCTAACTAAAAAAACCCTCATTTAACTGTTTTTTCAGCACTCTATGTACTATCTGTTTCCCATAATGTTTATTCAATGGTTTTGAGTGGGTGGTTGGAGGAAACTTCATGTTGCCCTGGTGTCATTGTTTGTTGCCAGGGTGGTTTCCTTCACCCATTGGGCTGGCACGTCGTCATATAAGTGAAATACCCTTGAGTACCACGTTAAACCCTAATCAAAGAAACAATCAAACAAGCTTTGTGAATGAAATTATATTCGTGTATAATAACAATGTTATTTAACAATACAATCTATGATTTTTTTTACAGACTGTTCACATGGTGAAAAGTTCAATAATAAGGAGATAACTCCCTGGGAAAGCTGAACATCTGAGCCCACCTATAGCGCAGAAGTCGAAAGCAACTTAGGCAATGAAAGTTACACATATTGGATGGAAGTTAGTGAAAGTATGTGTATCTAAACATCCTACTGAAAAGAATTGTGAGGCCATGTATTTGGGGAGGAAATGCAAACTATTCAGAAGCCGTCTGTATTTACATAGACGTTTGTACACTCTTAAAGGCCCATACACATAAACAGGATTCTTACATACAGTGCTATAGAAATAAATATAGTGAACTAGGTCGTTGGTATAATGGTCATTCATAATATGGGATGATGAGCTAAAGCGCTCACCTTTAATGAGAATAACTTAAATTACAGTTTATTTTATCAACCTGAGGTATAGGGACTGTTTAACGAATGTAGACTTCCAGATTTGAACATTGAGTAAGTTTTAACACGGACAGATCCACCTAGCCGCGGGAGGAACTGCGTTTAAACAAGAAAATGTCGTCTGAGTTCATCTTACTAAAGATTTTACTGAACGTATGTGTCACGGTTGTAATTTGTGCGAATATTGTTGAAGGTAAGTAGACTTTAACACCAACAAGTTAGGTTTTCTAGAGCCTTACGCGTTTCAATTTTATTTTATCTTCTTTCACTGCATATATGCCTACATATAGATGAATTTTATTAACGTAGAAAAAATATAAAAATAAACCCTTAACAGAGAATCGAACCAGAAACCGTCGCCTGACATAATCGCGAGCTAGTTCGTTAAGTCATGATGGTAACTCAAGTATAATATATTTCCCATGCCATATCTCAATTCATACCATGTATTATCGGGAATTATAACCCTATGCTAGTTACCTGCCGTGCGCAAATATACATAATAAGGAACACAGCTATGACCGCTTTGTTTATCGCTGCTCCGACTCCCTCACTTCACAGACTCACACCCCATAATCGTATCAATAATAAAATCCATCTCGAAGACAAAAACAGCCTATACTTTAAATAAATAAATTCATTATCCGTAAACAAATTTGTGGTATTGTGATATTTTCAATTCCCAAGGGTGCAAACACACGTTACATCCCAGCGTGCGATTGTTCATCTACCAAATTTCCGATAATAAAACAAAAATAAAACATGACCGCATCCACTTCAAATTTTGTTTTCTTCATTTTATAAAACTTACGGCACAAATACGATATCGATTGTGGCGAACATAGTTGAATAGATAACTGCTTCACAATCGTTATAATTTAATGGTATCAAAATATCAGAAAAAATGCTTTGAAGATTTTTTCAGCCGCGTTTTTCGCTGTTTAAGATCTCAGCTGTGTCTGACGGTAACTTACTATTTCCGATTGGTTGGAGACAGTTTACTGCACACAGGGGGGAATTTAGAAAGACCCACTTGCAAAGCAGCTGGAGATATATATGTTTCGGGTTACAATGGTGTTTAAACCCTCGTTATCACCTGCTGCAGCTTTGGGTTTTGATTTGGTCTCTAATTGACGACAGAGGCCTTAACAACACGACCCAGGGATCAGGCTGAAACCTCTAAATAAATAATCTAAATATCAAGGCATGTTTGAACAGTTATAAGTAATCGCCATTCTCGAGTTGTGGCGATTATCATGAATGTCAGTAAATTGTATAGAAGGGGAAACAACATGGTATCTCTATCTAAACACCAAAGCCATCATTTTGCACTGGTTGTTTCACATCTACTCAGATTAATTGCTCTAAAACTCTTATCCAAAACGATTTGGCTTATTTTACGTATTATCTTTACCTATAGCATGCAAATACAAATTATAAATAAATAGTCCGATCAATATGAGTAGTAAAGTCGGAGTATCTCAGTTAGTATTTACTAGTACATAATAAGGAAGGCTTCAACGGTATCAGGTAGGAATTTTTTTGTGCGTTATATGTAACGGGGGATCGTTTTGA
>JAQQZZ010131519.1:0-13752 GCA_030265115.1 Mopalia vespertina | reverse complement strand
AAAAAAACAGGGGGTCAAATGAGTGATCGCGACACCGGCACAAAATAAATATAATAATATGGATTAATTACCAGACTGATTTTCTTAACCCACAAATATATTTCTGTAAAGCCAACCACGCTCTGAACATAATTTCTTCCGCGGCATGCCGACGAAATTGGTATTTATATGGATGGTATATGTGCAGCTGACAATTATATGTTTAAATATCCAATACGTACATACCCAAAAGTAATAACCAGTAGAAAACAAAATGAGTTGTTAACGTGTTCGATATAGGCCAACAGTGATCACTTCACATATGTGTGTGTTAGAATACACATTTATACAAACTACTTAATTGCCCCCAGACGGACTTCTACTGATTGAGTTCAAATGTTTTGATGTGGTGTAAATCAGTTCATTTGTGGGACTGGCACACGCCATTATTTCTATATATCATCATCATCATCTTCTACTGATTGCCTTTATCAAATGCGTGAACAAAATCAATGATGCCGATGTTACTTAAATGTCAGAGTTAAAACTTCCATTTAAACACATGTTTTTAAAATTATGTATGCAAACAATGACTGCACTAAATAAAACTATATTTCGCCCTTTTATTGAATTTTTTAAAAATTATGTATGCAAACAATGACTGCACTAGATAAAACTATATTTCGCCTTTTCATTGAATTAAAAAACATTTTGATTAATAAATTTATTGGGAGTAATCTAAAAACAAACGGGAGTTCCATGATTTACACACGTTTAGGCTGTTTTCTCTGCTTTCATTTTTCTCGATATTTAACGTTTAAATCGTTTAAAATTCTCAAAAATTATTTGCACTACACTTTGAAATTTGCCACACACGATCTTTGAGCCATTATCTAAAAAGTGTCCTGTGTGTTTTCGTTTTGAAGATATTAAGAAAACATTTTTTTATACTTTTTAAATATATTTTAATCAAATTTTCAGAAACTATCTTGAATTATTTGAATTGAATTAAAATATGCGATATTTTAGTTTTAATGTTTGTCTACAAATGCAGGGTAATTTGAAAAAAAATCTCCAACCATCTAAGAAAAATAAGAGGTATAAACAAAGGCCCATTTAAAAAAAATGATTTGACGTTTTTGTTTATTTAAGGTATAATAAAATAACATGAATCATTATATAACACTATATTTAGAATCTTGAAGTTATCCTCTTTCTAAATATATGTGTTGTTAATATAATCGCTCTTTGGGAAATAACTGCAAAAGTCACGATAAGGGTCGCATTTTTTACTTTGACAAGCGGTAAAGTCCTTAAGTATGGTGTAAACCACTGATCAAACAAACACACATTTGAATGACCAGCAAACAACCATGGTGATGTTAGGCAAAATGAAGAGAAAAGTTCATTGAACTGTACAAAATCGAGTTAATAGTCAGGTGTAAAATGTTTATACGATATGATGAGTATTTGTAACAAAGGTAAAATACCCCATTTAGCACATCATAATATACTCATATCATATTATTCTTATTACAATACAGGTGCTTTATCACAAATAAACAGTGGTTATCACTAAATAAGCCTTTTTTGTGATTACTTAATATGTCTTTTGTTCAATAAATTAAGCAAAATTACACCTCTTATGTGCATTTTAATGTATTTCACAGAGTGAGGTATACACTTTAAATCAACAGACACAGTCGCGTGGTCTTTTCGAAATTTAAATCGTTCCAAGCCCAAAAACAAATGTTTGGTGCGTACATGATAGATATTAAACCTATATCGCATTTGATATTTTAAAAATAAACCTACATTTTCGAATAAGTATACTTGTTTTGACCCGTTTATCACCACAATGATACATACAGGAGACTTATCATGTATGGATAAATAATATTTGCATAGGAAAACATAGCCCTTTGTAGGACTAATACTTTGGACTACTGTATTTATTATATAATTAACAGAGGCATTGGTATATAGAATCACTTTTAAAAATGTGTTGCCCCCATCTTTTTGGAAACAGTTTATTCCTCAATACATATGTGCCTGAAACACAGAGACGACAGTGGTGTTGATGCACAGTGTGCATTTTTTAAACAACGTGATAGACACATTTTCCGGAAACCAAATGGACTTTTCGACAAAGAAACAAAAAATACAACGATCATTAAAAAAAGAACGTGTTTTTGCTTTAGCGTGAGCCGTTCTCTGTAAAATATGTATGGTTCCAGGGAAGAAAATTGATATCGATGGGAAGAGGTGCGGAAGGAACTGATACAACTGTCACAAATATTCAGTGTTAAATATACCCCTTCTCTCACCAATATTGGCCCGCGGCCGTGGCTTAGTGGTAGCGTGTGTGCTTACTAATCTTTCTTCAATTTACCGCTGACGGGATCGAGTCCGTCTGTCGACCATCAGGTATATGAGTGAGTCACACGGTGCGGCTCCGGCAATCGCGCAGGTGGTTTTTACGAGGTTTCCTCCCTATTTTCCACCGTAATTAAGCAAGGAGCAGTGTGAAGTGGATAATCCGTCCTCATATAAGAGACAAGCCCTTGAGGAGGACGTTAAACCCCAATCAAACAATGTCACCAATACTTTATTTAAACGACGGTAAGAATCCTTATGGCAAATGAAACAGCTCCTGTCTGAAAATGGTAAATAGTCTGTACCAATATATTTTAAATAATTTACATATATGTAAATCAAACCATTGTTTTTTTTACGCCTTTCTTAAGGGTATTTCACTTAAATAACGGTGGTGTATTTCAACAATAATAGACACTAGCACAACCAAACATGTGAAGCGGTTCCCTTTACGTTGGAAAGCTAGTTTTCTTCCAGTGCGAAAGTAAAGACAGTATTGCTATTCAAACAAACTGCCTTTAGCTAGAGGGCCTGAACATAATTGAACACTGGTGATGTGTAGAAGGTGTTACCCATTTAAGTACCGTGAATGAGACCATGGCTCATTCTATATTGATTGACGACGCCCAAATTGGGAATTGTCCAAAACTAAGACGAAACACCATTCGCGAAAATCATCTCGTTCCTAGGAATAGTATTTGATAGTTAAAAACAAAAACAAATCTTTTTGATTTGTGTCACCCCACGAAAATTGATTTTATTAATCAATAATCTATAATGCATTGCCCAATAACCTCGTCATGGAGTGGACTGATTAAATGGAAATGTTTATTTCTAGTTTTACATAAGCAAATGCTGTAATAATTGTTCTTTGGAGAAAAAAAAAAACAGTTTCCTGGGATTGCTATAAACAAAAGAATTTATTTTTGTTTTCAACAAAGCTCTTTTCTTGCGATGTTGACTGCTGTTAACTTCACAGCGTAAAGTCATCGTGAAATTAAAACCTCAATAACTCAATAAAATTAGGCTGAACATATCCAGAAGACCAATTGCGTAATTCCTAAAATTAACCAAGGAGAAAATTAAATCGAAATGCTATACCTTCATTCTTAACAAAAATAAAGGTTATAGTCTAATCACAAGAGATCGTAATTTCATGGGACAATGAAATGGAATGGACGAAATTAAATGCAAATGTTCAGTTTTTATTGTATTCAGTGGAACTACGTTCTCCGTGAGCCATTTGAATCGTCCCTATAAATTCAGCGATAAAATAAGTTCTTCGCAACTTTGTTCCCTTGCTTTAAAATCATTATGTTTAATTTGATCATTACAACTGTATTACCCCAACCTGTAGACAGGGCTGATACACACTGATGGGTAAAATGACACGATGCAAAGGCGAACAGTCTGATAATGTTATTATGGGTATTCCACCAATGTAAGGTTACCAGCGGCAACCGATGAAGCAAATCCGTTGTCAGCGCGAAATGAAACCAGTTCAGACAATCCCCGATTTAACTAAGCGATTATCCGCAATTTTAGTAAACAGACAACACATTTACACGGAAAAATAAAAAGCATAAAATGAAAAAAAGACACTCGGTATTGCTAATTTGTTTAACTGACATTTTCAACTGTTGCATGGACTAAACTGTATCGGCTGTCGGAATAACTTCTCCATGTAGTTTATCTAACAGTTGAATGCTTTGTTATTAGATCCAAAATCAGAATCCCCTACATTACATACCCATTGACCTGTATTCACTTTACATCAAAGTGTACTTGTTTAGTAATGGCGGTAGTCCAGTAACAAAATAGATGTTTTAGAATATATTACGCAATAACACTGTAATAAAGACGCTAACAAATATCGGTTACCCATAGTAATTATTATTTGCGTACAAGTCCATATGAACTATGTTAACTCTGCGCTCGTTTAAGTGATTAATAGCGACAGATGCCCGTCTCTCTGTGGACCAAACCGATGAAGGTCTGTTTTCCTTATACTTCTTAAACAAGTGAAGTGTTCAGATTTTAGACACACTGATGTAATATTGGTGTTTTCTCTAGGAATTCTGTTATAAATTAGCGCAAACTTAATTATTCCTGTAGGTTTGCTGTGTTGCAGGATATGCAATGTATCGTCTAAGTACTATTGTAGCAAATCTATGTGCATTCGATTAAAAAAAATCTTTATTAAGTTTGTATTTTATTTTAAACTTTAGCCTATTCCTACGTGGAAAGCAAACTCCGAGTTACACAATGTGTCCTATGTATTTGTTTTTAATGTGGAGAAAGAACAGTGTGATTGCCTCCTCATTGAAACAACTCTGGTGACATTTAGAATAAGACATCTGGTCCAGATTATATTAAATCAACCGATGTTTGAAAATTGTAACAGGAAGTAGATTTCTCTGGCAGGTTAGGATTTATCACGCGATCTTTTGGATCTTCTTAAAAAATGCTTTATCATTATTTAAAATTTGGCATCTCACCAATAACAGGCAACGAATGCCCTTGAATGTGACCCTATATTTGTTGTTTTCACCTTATCTGATAAAACGTTTAGCTCACAATTATGAATTTAACGTCTAATATTATTTTCAAGGCGTCACTTGATAGTGCTTATAAAAAGGCAATTAGGAATGGCTTGTTTTACAATAGTGAATACTGTGGTAAAATATTTCTACCGATCCATGTAAATTCGGCTCAAATTCTATAACAAGGTCCGATTTAACGCAGTTACCTGGGCATGTGCAATCCGATTAAAATTGCTTGTATAAAATTACTACTTTAGAGGTAATTATCCAACCACATGTTAGGAGATGTACACAACCTTGATCACCTACCAAATCATCAACATATTGGAGGTGTCCATGATTCGAGCAGAAATCAGTTACACATAAATTAAGTAATATCAGCAAACATTTGCCAAAATACAATTATTTTCAAACCTAGTCAAGAAACCTTGTCTTTACGTAGCACTGGAGGAAAATTAACTTTGAAACATATGGAAATGCTTCACATCTTGTTTTTGCTTATGTCAATTATTTTTGGAATGCACCGCCGTCATATAAGTGAAATACCCTTAAGAACGACGTAAAACAACAACCAATCAATCAATCAATCGCATTTAAGAAAAATAAAAATCCACCACCCTTTTTAATTTCAAGATTTATTCACTTCTTCTTGTCTTTCGTTTGCTTATCTTACCAGCGCATTTCGATGCATTTCAGAGAAAAGGGCTTAGATATTTTGACACAAACTTGTGGCAACGTGGATAAACCATGCAGTAGAAACAATCAAAGCACGTGTGGAAAAATTAGAACTGTAGGCATATGTATTTCGTTGAAATAAAGCACGGGATACAGTATATATATTTATGTCTTACTTTATAATGTTCCTTGTCCAGGACCACAGGAACCGGACATAAGATGATTAGCTCCTTCTTGAATCAGAATCTCTAACTATCAGAAGACCAACAATATTGGTAGATTATGCCATTACTCACAAACCTTGCTATTTTATGCATGTACATGAATTTTCCAAGGGATGCTGAATTGTTTGTTGCTTTCCAAGGAGTAATGCGGACAGTAGTGTATTGGTGATCACGAACATTCTCGATCAAGGGAAGCGGGACATGCGATCAAATATTAGAAAAGTGCTTCTGAGAAGGCCGGACGACGATATCCATATTAAACAACAAATCTGATCAAAGCTAGGCTAATTCGTCAAAGGTAGCGAGACTAGTACAATGATCTATGCAATGACTAAAATAAATATATCGTGCCTTGCGAGAATAATTACAGGATTTATTTACTCGTGGATAGCTTGGTGGTGTTACGATAAAACTCTAACAATACCCTAATACAATCACAAACTAAGATAAATAATTGTATGTACTTTTTCAATGTATGTTCGCAATTAAACAATCGAATTATTTCATTATTTCAAACCGTTTTGTCTTTCAGTATTCTTTGACTGACGCTAGAATGTAGGAATCCCAAAAGCCTAAACGGTATAATGGTAAAGTACGCAACTTTCCTTACATATTCCAATGGAACAAATTAATGCTTGGTCACGCACAAAACAAATCATGCAGATATTATGCATTGACTCGATAAAATATTTATAGGTTGATGCATTATTTTCCAGAGTAAAGTCGCTATTAATGCTAATCCAAACAATATCAGAAAAAAGCAGGTGGCGTGCGTCAATCCAAGTGGCCTTTTTCTTCAAAGGCGCCATGTCTGCTCAAACATAATCTTGGATAATTTACGCACAATCTTCTTGAAAACACAGTGCCGATGCTAGTGCACACAAGTTGATGTAAAATTCTATAGATAACCTGCTGGTCACTATCCTTGCTTTAGTAAAGAAATACCTCATCACGAGTGTGTGTTTTATTTAAATATTTCAATTTTTTTAACTACGATAAAATGAGAGCATGTGTATGTGATATGGTGTGTTTATACTCTTTGTTCGACCTGTAGATAATTGGCCATTAAATTGAACATGGTGGATAACGGTTCTCGGAAGAAAAACTTTAAAATGTTCAACAGTATAAAGCTTCATAAGAAGTACAGATTCAATTGATAACTGCTTTTATGCGAAGAAAGTAAATGCTCACAATAACACACAGATATTTCATCTCTGTCGCAATCACGAAAACCTTAGGCTCACATGGTTTAATGAAATAATACATGCATCTCTTTAGATTGTATATTCTCAAATCGTCTTAAATTGCAATATGAGTTTTTTTTTAAACAATGCTTTACCTTTAATGAACCATTTTTTGGCGGACATGTGTTAACAAATATTTGTTCCAGTCTACACCAGGACGAGTTATATCTGGGATAACATTCAGAGAAACTACCAATATATAGTCCAGAAATACTGTTGTTTGCGTCTATGGAAAAGGCGTATAGCCTGTGCTTAATATATATGACAGGTCGATCCGTCAATAGTGCACGGTGGAATGTTTCTGTAAGCGGTCTTGAATTATGCCTCAGAAATTACCTTCATTATTTCTGGTCACAATAAAGAAAGGAAATCATGGGTCCGGAAAAAAGAATTCCCTTCTATTCACGTTGACAAGAAGCAATAGACAGGAGTTCACTGATAAGAATGATTGTATATATGACGCTCAAATTTCCAGCCGTTATTTGAAGCATGACCCAATACATTCTGTGGCCAAGCAAAGTGACAATGAGAGAACAGGAATGCAGAAACCATGTCCGCGGGGATTCCGTGTTCTAGGGAAGTGAATAGAAGTAACCATGTTTAGATCATTCAATGGAAACAATGTCACCATTTCACCTTTTGAACGAGATGGGTTTGGACGGGAGCGGATATCCGGTATTGCCATACTGTGGAAACATGGTCAATTCTTTACAACCAGAAACTGTATATTGACCACATATCGATCGTGTATCTCCTCGTTTGAACACATAAATTGTATCAGTGAAAACTAGTCGGAGCTAAGAGGAGAACACACGTCGCCACCTATTCACCTTCTGATAAAATTGATTCGACTTTATTAGTACTTCTTAATGAAGCATTTAAGATCTCAGGAAAATATTTCCATGTACTCTTCCGCACAGAGATTTAGTAACCAATTTAGTCTTCTGTCGCCATGATGACAGAATACCGTCCTGTACGGTAATTCACATTGATGGTTTTTCGTTTTACCTTTAATCACTCAGCTAACTGAAAATAAAAATGAACTGTCCTTCGTCTTGGGATATTAAAGGTGAAGACTCACCCCAAAATTTATACCAATTCATTTTATTATCCGTTATGTCAGTGACTTGCTGGAAATATCCCTTTATTTGCTATTCTAACACAGCAGAAACTGATTTTGTTCTCTTCAACTCCCAAATTTTATATTTGTATACCGGTTTTGTCCCTTATAGTAAAAACAAACCATTTGCCATGAGCGTGCCTGAAAACATTCGATTCGGACGGGGGAAAGAAAAGAACAAACGAACAACCTTGGTCATGGATCAACATACCGTTTTGTATTTTATCTCTATTTTTGTAAATATATCATTATGTAATTTATTAGTTTAGTAACATTTTCACATATTATTTATTCAATTTTTGGGAGAAACCAATAAACAATGGCGGAGGCATCTACAATTTTTACGTGTATCTGTAGTCTGTCAAAACAACGATGTGGGGCATGCAGTGACACCCCTATGGAACACATAGACCTCAGTCATTCGTTGCATGTTGTTGGCGATTTTAGGCCAGAAGCGTGCCTATTCTCTGTGTTATATATAATTTATCTCACCGACTTCTGGTAAATGTTTCTATGTTTCCTTCAAATGACAGCGACTGACAAATCACTATTCGCCAAGCTTGATTATGTTTTAGAGGAATTGTGGATGTTTTGTGTCACGCACTTATTACAGGAATCTTTACTTCAAGCTATAGTGATTTTGAATTTAATATGGAAGCACATTCGAAACCCAGTCAATCGCATGTTACCAACTTTCGTTTATCCCCTGTTCTGTATAAAGCCACACATATATATATCTTATTATTTGCAGGGTTAAAATCTTTGTGAACTTGAATACTGTAACGTTACCGTGTTTGTTAAACGGGATAACATCTATATTTCACCATATATATTAACATTAGTATATCTGTATGGCTGCAATGTTTAATGCGACATAGAACAGTGAGTACTTCTAGTGTAATGCTCGGCATAATCTGATCCAAAAAACAATATAAATAACCCGCTGAATGCTGCTTTGAAATGACTGGAGTGCTTGAAATATGACGCTGGTCTCTGATCAGTAATAATGACAAAGTCAACGATTATATATATCAGATCACATCGATTGACCAATACTTCCTTGTTTCACGTTTCATCTTCATCTAATACATCATTCATACTTTTAGCACTTGAACTTGAGTCTGACAAAATGCTTGAGATGACCGGATTTTCGGCCTTGTCGGAATGTGGCACTCTGGGAAACACTCGACTGTCTATTTTAAGACCAATTATTGATATGGTATCGTTACATTTGAATGAATATTTAACGGATTTATCCATCGGTCCTGGTTGGGACGTTCTATTATAGAGTAGCATAGACTGTAGTTTAATAACGAGGTTTCTTCATTAATATAAACTGACCAGCTTGAGATGAGTTAAATATTTTGTTTTTATGCTTGTTTTATACATTTGGTGCCAACCAAGTAGCGAGATAAACAACAAGACAACCTAACGTTGCTTTTGCCCTTTATAGAAATACACCAAAATTAAAGATTTGGCTGTACAGTCAGTAAAGAAGTGCGGCTGTTGTTATATATTGGGCTACATTAAGTTGGTGTTTTTCTTTGTTTGTATCATTGGTGTCTATCGTCGTACGCAAGTGTATTTCACTTATACGACGACGGACACACTGCCTGACGAAAGCTCGTAAAAAAAACAACCCTTCTGTGATTTACGATCTCCTGCAACACCATGTGAATAACTCATATAGCCGAGGTCGACAGACGTCAGGAGGGGTATATCCAAGTAGGATCAGTACGTAAACACGCAAACCAACTGACCCATGGTTGCGGACACGGGCTACTTAGAACATTATTTGGCTTGGAAAAAAAAATAATCCAAAAAAACATTAAAAATATTATGATATGCTCAAAATAAGAAGGGCATTTGGGCTTTGGTAATTGTCGAAAATAAATATAGCTTCTCCACTTTGATTTTGAGCTACACCACTTTCGAAAGCGGTTCTCTCTAACATCCCCTTAGAATTCTAAATACTGTATTGGGCTGAATTTTCAAATTATTAAAAATCTTCTCTTTTTTAAAACTAAAAATGAACTATTGTCATAGTTCACAAGCTATTTCACTACAAAAAAATAGTATCGCAATCTTCAAACGTCTCAATATTTAGGTCTGAATAACAGCCGATCTCCTCTCTCTCAAAAATTTACTGCTGAATGAGATGGCTGCAGAAATCCTTATGGTGGTTCATTACCTACATACAGGCGCAAGCAGTAATTATATGTAACGATAATGGGAGGTGTGATATTTCAATATTGAATGGAAAATTAATGCTTCGCTAAAGCCGACAGCAAAAATATACTTCAGTCATATTGCTCATAGCCATGATGCCATGTAATTTCGATTAGGCTGGTTTGTCTGAATTACAGACAAATCAGCAAACTATTCCCATTGATATTTAATCGACCATGAGCATTGATTTAATGGAACAATTACATAATCAAGTTAGAAGATCAGCTCTTGTTACATATTCGGCTACTTGGTTTGTTTGTTTGTTGGATTGGGGGTCTATCGTCGGACTCTAGGGTATTTCATTTATATGACGATGGATTGCATACTTCGCCTAACTAAAATTCGGTGGACAACGGCAGAGGAAATCTCGTTAAAAAAACCACCTACGCAATTGCTATAGACACATGGTGTGACTCACTTATACACCTCAGGTCGACGGACGGACTCGATCCTGTGAGTGGTACATCATTCGAATCGATAGGCAGACCGCTAACCAATGAACCGCGGGCCAGGGTCATTTGACTTGTCTCAAATAGTACTTTCTCGCCAAGCAGTGTTAATAATATTTTGGAACACACGCCAGTCTCTATGTGTGTCCCTTCCCCGGCGATTGAAGCCAGGGCATGTGTGCTTGGAAATTAATGTTCCTTACATGCTAAATTAAGGCAGCATGACTGAGCTCCGTGTATACCGCCGTTACTCAGATGCATAGTTATTGAAGTTGAAAGAAGTTTATTTAAACAATATTTATTTTAGGAAAAGATGGAGTGGATTGGCGTTCAATCACTCATCCAACGTATCCATGCTGCGGTTTGTACCAAAACTATATTTATAAAACAAGACTGACAATAATGTTTTGTGAGATGAATATATTGAGCTAAATAAACAGTATCGTTTTCTACATCTGGCCTTTGCCATATGTCAAGATATCATGATAGTTAAACGGTGTTGCTTTACAATAAATAGAAGATCTCTAATGAGTGACCCGGAGATATCAAATTTATTAGACGAGGGAAGTAATTTTCTGTAAGCGCGGGTGCTTATCACTCTGACGGACGCTCTACTGACCCAGATGTGTTGGTACCAATGCGCGCTTCTCGTTTGACAGCGAAGCAAAAAGATTTATTGATTTCTGGTTACAATTACTATAAATAAGGCAATTAAGGGAGAAATAGATTCTCAAATTCGTGATCCGGATATCAAATTTATGAAACTCGGGTAATAATCACTACCCTCGTTTCATAAATTGTATATTTCTGGGTCACTCATTAGAAATAAACATCGCGATACAGTAGGACTTCATTTAATACCAAACTTATATATAGTTTTCCTGAGCGTGTTCGTGTGGCTATTATACAGGCGCGCCAATGCACAGATTCGGAATACTTCCGTTTACCTTCGGGAAACATTGACTGGCGAGACAGATCACACGATTATGTGTGATAATCGTGTTTTTATATATCGGCCAATTATGCGCGAATATTTCTCAACATAGCAACTATCATGGGAAGCAGCATGGGAACTATCTACATGAAGCAACGGTTATTATACATGGCAATAAATGCCACTAATCATACTGCAAACAGATTTTATAGGATTTATATTGACTTTTTATACACTGAACTTGGTGACTCTGATTAGACGATTTGATTTTTTATTGCCATGGGTACATCGAAATTCTTTTCGCAATGTTTCTAACTGACTGAGAGAGTTTTATTCATAAAATAGAGAAAACGATACTTAATATTCCGTTTGGATGAAATTTCGATTGTCAAAGAGTAACAATTTGAACACTAAAGTGAGCTCATCAGTCACAAGAATAAACATTAAGGAAATAAAAAATTTGTCTACATTATTTTACTGAATTACATTTCACGGAACGCTCGACGAACTCTGAATAAGTCGTAATGACGAGGTGTACATTGTCACTTTCATAGGAGATCCCTTACCCCTCAAGTATGTAACCACTGGAAAAGTTGCTCCATATGCACTGCTCTACCCATCAGATGTCTCTTTAAGTTTGTTTATTTGTTTGTAGGATTGAGGTTTAACACCGTACTTAAGGACAAGCCACAGAAAGACAATGATATGTTTGACTGTTTCATTGATTTGGGTGTGCGTACACCGCCTTCACATAAGTGACATATGATTGAATATGGAGTTAAACACCAACCAATTGTTAATTTCACATGCTTTATCAACTGTATAACAAAACCCACGGCGTTTATGACTTCATCTGGTGTTTAAATACTTGTTTTAATAACGTATAGTTAAAAATAACGATACTATTTATTGCATTTAAGACCACGGGTATTTACCCACAATTGTTCACACTTGTTCACATCCATTATACTGACCACAATTTATTATTTTAATCGTACTCAACATGTGTTGTTGACATGATAATATCAAATCTTCCAATATTTCAAATTTCACAAATTTGCATGGCAATCCTTCTTCGCACAAACATTCATATTTTGAGCATATTAACAAAACATGAAATTTGTCCTCAACTAAGTTACCGCAGCATACCAAAAAGCATCTGGACTCTAGCGGTACATTCCGAAAGTATCATTATTAAGTGTAATAATTAATTATATTTCAACCCACTGACGACGTGCTTTGTACATTAATTTATTTTGTTTCGGACCATTGTTCAAACAACTCTACGAAATACTTTGACTCCGTAAATAGATTTCTGAATATTACTTCTCACGGGCAAGTCTGCACCTCTGTGTACTACCTAACTGAATTAGTGCCATAATGTCAACATTATTCATCGCCGTATCACTTTGAGACGCCATAATCTCATTGCTTAATTCAATCAGTGTCTATGTGTATTTAGTATTGTGTCTGGTATGTGACGTAATTTGCATATTCGGCAGCTCTAATATAATTCTTTTTTACATGAGGTCCCATAAAGAGTGCCTTTTGTTTTAAGTGATTTGGTATCAGTCCAATGTTGTTATTAAATAGACAAATGCAACTGCCATATTGTATTGTTGAGTCCTTCACTGACAGCCTGTAAGTCCGCCAGTCAGTTTTATTTATTTAAGTATGTTAGTTGCTGTTAAGCAATGTTGCCTTCGGCTTTCTTTATTCATCTGCCAATTTTAGTGATATGATGTAAGCCTTGCAATTTCATTATCATCGAAATCTATTTAATTCCACATGTACATGTAACTCAGGAGTTTGTCGCAGACCTTTCTGTTGTTTTCGCCTGTACACTTGCCAACCCCATTATACTTAAACAGTTATGTGCGTAAATAAAACACCTTAAGCCAATGCGTCTGATACACTTACAAAACAAATGCATTTTCCTGAATGAGATTGGAACAACGTGTTTCATTATTCACTGGTGG